>NNCF01128441.1:596351-638443 GCA_002313205.1 Laupala kohalensis
TATATATATATATATATATATATATATATATATATATATATATATATTTCTTCCGTATACTCAACGCATGGAGAAGATATGTGATAACTTTCGGTCCGTCGAAAATGGTAATCGAACCTCTTACTCCTGCATTGATCGCAGGGGTGTTAACCACTAAACCACCCTCTTCCGAGGTTTACGTCTGGGCGGAAGTGCTACACAGTTGTGGAAGGCGAACGGGTGGTGTAGTGGGTAACACCCATGCGATCAAAGCACGTGTCTCGGGTTCCATTGCCGACTCGTCGCCATTTTGCATCTGACTCAAAGTTATCATATATTAAATGTAAATACAAACGTTATGATATTATATTGTAAATACTCCCTAGTTTTTCTGGGTTGGTGCGTAAATTCATTCTCCTGTGTGTATTTTTTATAAATGTCATCTCAGATATGCTACGTTTGTTAACTTCTTTGTCTAATATTAATGTGTTAGACGAATCCATCACGTGATCTTTATTAATACGACGCGTGCTTTTACCACACTTTGTTGAACTGATGTTAAATTTCGTTTGTGCTCCTGGATTCTAGTTTTTAACCCTCTCTTTGTTTGTTTTACATTGCAATATTTACCTTGATGAAATTATTGATTTAATCTTCATGAAATTCTGTACGATAATTGAAAACTCAGCTGTACCCGACATGGTGCGTAGTCATAAATTTAACATTTTGTTGTACTTGCGAGAAAAAAGACAATAATCAAAATTGTATATTTGTGTTCACTGGACAACGTGCTATACGTCGTTTCTCGTAAGACATAAAAAGTAGCTCTGTTGTGTACAATTACATAAATAACGACAATTACAATATATGCAGAGGACGTATATGAAGATGAGTAATTTACAGTAATGAGGCAAGCGATTATATGTTTTTAGATTATAAATGCTATGCATTTTCATAGAGTGACACCATGGAATCTATACAGGAAACTAGAAAAAAGTAGTGACAATGCTTTGAGTTTGGGTGGACTGCTGAATGTCTGTTCACACTATTGTATATTGAAAATGATTATCCTTTGAATTGATGAAGCGCAGTCTTTGTATGTTAAGAAATTGCATTGTCTCCGAGGTACTAAGTGGATGGCGCAGTCAGTAAGCGCATGAGCGCGCTAATCTCGAGGTCCCGAGTTCGAATCTCGGTCCCGTCTCCCATTTTCATTCAACATAACATAATTAAACTGCGTATGACCACGTAGAGGACAATTAACTAAGTTATTTGACTAGTGTTCGAACTACGAGTATTTAAATACACTCTATTTATCGAACATTTAACAATTGTGTGAAACGTTTGTAAAATGCAATAAAACTCCTGGTAAACGCTGTTTCGCTACAGCTACTGATGAAGTAATTTTGTCATCACGCACCAAAACATTTCTCCAGTTCAGCGCTGACCAATTAATCTTCACCTGCTGGCCATTTTCTGAACACTTTCGATCGCTCGGGACGGCACGGCATCACTCGGGACGGCACGACATGGGGATTGACAAAATGTTGCCTGACGAAGAAAACCAATGGGTGATATGTATTTATTTATTTATTTGTGAGGCGATACTTTGATCCTCATAAACAAATATTTATTATTACTTAAAACTGTATAAATTAAGTAATATTTTTAATATGTAGAATTATAATATTTTTTTATATTGTAATGTATTACGGGCTAATTCCCAACACATTTTTTTTTATTTTTTGAAACTTTGTCTAACAACATATATTTATAATACAAAGTTGTGTTCTCCAGTGTTTGACGAAAAATGTAAGTGAAATGTGAGTAAGTTAGATTATTGTCCTCCACGTCGTCATACGTAATTGAATGTGATTTTATTTATTATGTTTAATTTCAATTACTGTAGTCATTTTTATTATTTTGTAGTATTTATTGTTGTAATTTCTACTATTTTTGTAAATTATTATCTACCAGTTCAATTATTATTGCAATTCTAATTAATTTTGTAGTTTAAATATTATTTTAAATTTTAACTGTTATTGTAATTTTAATTATTACTGTAATTTGTCTTTATTCTTTTGTATGTGCATTTTCTGTACATGGTTTGGCGGAAGAGCACATCTCATGGTCTGAGCCAAACCCAATAAATATTCTATTCTATTCTAAATATTCTAACCTAACTCGCGAGCCGTGAACGAAGTTTCCACTAGTTGGATCATTCAATACAAAACACCGTCCCTCTCTTAAAACTTTAAATTACAGAGTTAACGAAATCTGGAACGCCCCAATAAACAGCATTTGATCAGGATATTAAAAAAACTTTTTCCTGGCGCATGTTTAGAACCAATGTTATATCCAAAAGGACTCTCGTTATACATTTCATTTAGAGACTGAGTGACTAACTCAACAACTCCTTTTTCTCGAACGAAAAGTATTTTCCTAGGAGCGATCGCCAGTATGATACTCTGGAGCAAAACATACCCGTTTGGCTGGTCATGTATAAGAATCGAGAAGGTGAATATGAGGGAGTTGAATATGAGGGAGTTGAATATGAGGGAGTTGAATATGAGGGAGTTGAATATGAGGGAGGTGAAAATGAGGGAGGTGAAAATGAGGGAGGTGAATATGAGGGAGGTGAAAATGAGGGAGGTGAATATGAGGGAGTTGAATATGAGGGAGGTGAATATGAGGGTGAATATGAGGGTGAATATGAGGGAGGTGAATATGAGGGAGTTGAATATGAGGGAGGTGAATATGAGGGAGGTGAAAATGAGGGAGGTGAAAATGAGGGAGGTGAAAATGAGGGAGGTGAATATGAGGGAGGTGAATATGAGGGAGGTGAATATGAGGGAGGTGAATATGAGGGAGGTGAATATGAGGGAGGTGAAAATGAGGGAGGTGAATATGAGGGAGGTGATGTGATATAAGAGACGTGCAATAATAGAGAAAAACGAACAAGAAATGGCTTTTAACCAGCATGACGTTTCTATAATGTATAAGCAAACGCGGAAACTTGAGTCACACAGGATTGGTAAAGATAAGAATAAAGATGGGTGAGGACATGATAGGTAATCGGTTGAGCATCTACTTTAGGAGGGTGATTCGTATGGTAAAGAAAGATCAGCTTTTATAAACGGTATGACGAAATTCGAAGAATGACACGAGAATTTGGAGAAAGGGAGATTTTTTTTCCTTTTTATGGATTATATACATGAAATTTGATGAATTCGAGATGTGGTTGCTAAGAATAGTTAATGAGGTGTTATTATTAAGTTAGAACAATAAAGTAGGTCAACCAGTACAATTAAATCTCGGAAAATCGAATCTCACCTGTATGAACGTATGAATTTTATGTAGCGAGAGCGGTATGGCAAATACTACATTCCCCCATATCATCAAGTTGTATGAAAGTTTCACTCGGTTTCAAATTCTGCATTAACTTTGTAAACAGGACAGCAGCACAGTTAACCCTCAAACACACGCTATGTTTTTCTTTCCTTGTGCAATAAATTTTATACAGTTCGTGGTTTAACTTTGAGTACCTTTCTGTCTCCATCTCCAACTCAGTACACTGAGCTTTAATCGGTTTATTCTACCGTCGAAGAACCGTAGTTTACTGTGTGGGGTGTGATCCACCCTGCGCGTGTGTTCTCGCTACTAAATATTCCAGTTGCCACAACGCTCTGAGGTGTCGCAACTAGAAGGATGCGTCACTTTCTAGTGCCCAACCCTCACATTTCGGTCAGTCACCCTATTCTCCCCCAGCTTTGAAGATGGGGTATTGTCGCTGAGAGGCAATTCTAGTTACTAGAAAGGACAAGTAGCTGTGCCTTGAGAACCTAAAGAATTTCGTGGTCAGAGCGGGAGTTTCATCCGTACACTTAAAATTTTGTGTTTAATATTTTTATTACATCAGTGTTATGAAATTCTTTCTTGATGTTTTGTAGCTGGTAAGTGTGCGTGTTCGAAAAGTGGATAGATTTACTAAAGAGTACGGAAGAATAAGATTCTTGTTCGAAACTGTGATGGAAACTTATGAAGAATCGGTCTCGAGTGATTGAAACCCGTGTTCAAAATGTAGGAAATTACATGAAAAAAAACATAAAATTACTTTCTCTTTTTGACATTTCTGTATGGATACAAAACGTCTTTAACATTTTAAAAGTGTATTTTACAAAAAAAAATTTTCATTTTGATTGAAAAAAATTGGTACATTTTATGAGAAATTTTCTTAAAATTTTTCAATATAAAAACATTAGTTTTACGAAAATAATTGTTTGCTTCACTCTTACTCGAACAAAAAATTGTTTTACAATTCCGAAAAAAGAACAAGGTAAAATACATAGTAATTTTTCTTCACATGTAGCATAAAGTTTCATAAAAATGTGCTGTTCATAGATTTAGCTTTTCAATTTAAAAGATGCTTTTCAGCATGTTAGTAATAATAACATTGCAGTATCAATATGTTTTTCTTTGTGATGTAGTATTACGATATGAAAATTAAAACAAATTACTTCATTTAAACACATTTACTTTGGGGGGAATCCACCGCGCGCGTGCGTTTAAGACCCGGTTTTTGGCTCGTGTGCTTGAGGGTTCAGAATAATAATCATAATTCACGGCGGAGCGTCACGTACGATTCTTATACGAATATTGTTTTTATTACTTACCGGACTTTCGTTTGTCAGGACTCAGTTATACATTGTTTTAATGAGTCAAGTAGCGTCTTTTCTTGATGTAATTTTTAAATCCAGATATGTCCGAGAGGAGATGACGCGAAATGAAATAATCGGAAATCGTGGACACTTATAATAATAATAATTTATTAACCTGCAAGTGAGCAATGCTTGGTGGCAGATGGAAAACATAATAGACATAATAAGAATATACATAATACGATAATGTGAAATAAAGAAATCTTCGCCCAAATATCTATAAAATACACACACACGGAATAAAATGCTTAGAAAATTAGTAAACAATAAGCGAGAAGGATAATACACCCAAGAAATTAAAAAAAATTAAATTATGCCCTTATGTGTGTATATTCACTCATATGTATAGAAACACATTTTCACTTACAAACAGATACAGACACACACTCTTACGTATACAAGCACGCTTCAATATACACACACATATACCATTACTCCTCCCATAACCTTAACGTTAAAAATAATTGCTATAATATAATTAAAAGAAATTAATAACTATAAACATAAAACCAAAACAGGACGCACAGTTCGCATCACTCCATAATCCTCTAAAGTACTTTGATACTTTGTCATTCGTCCTGTTACCCGGAAGAGGAACGAGAAATCATTTGGGGGACATTCGCGTGTTAATCTAAATGTTGTTCACGAAGCGATAATGTCCATGTCAGGGGACGTCAATGAAACTTAAGATCAAGAAAAAAACAACAAAAAAACGAAAATAATATAATAAAATTATTGCCTTCGCATCTGGGACGAATATTTTCTTCGTATTTCCGTCGCAGCTGGAGAAACCGGCCTGTGACCGGTGGTTTTCCGAGCAGCGCTTTTGTCGAGAGCCTACATCGATGCGGAGCAAATAGAGAGGCAGAGAAAAGTGCGACTCGCGTTGCGTCAAAGGATGGGGACAACGTTCTGAGTACGAACTCCCAACATTAGGCGAAGATGTCGAAATATTTGACTACCCTCAAATCTGACGTGTTGACGCGACTTTCTCTTAGATTTCATAGAGTTTACACTTCACACACCTCTGTGCGTCGTAACGCGCATCTACGATATAAAAATTTGCTTTCCTTTCTTCCTTCGCGTAACTAGATAATAGTAATAATACTACCTTTATTTGGTGACGAAGTTGAGGCATTCGCCTTCTCTTAACACATTGGAAACACTAAAACATACAAAGGAAAATTGATAAAATAAAATAAGTATTGATACAGAGAAAAAGTTTTGAAGCGTTATAAAAAAGATAAAGAATATAAAAAGAATAAAAGAGCATAGCATTAAGAAACATAAGACGATAAGTGAGGGTATTGAGCATTGTCAATTGAAGCAGAAGAATTGAAAACATAGAACAAATCATTGATCCACATCCACTCATGAATCTTTGTATAAGGAATCTTCGAGTATTACGAAGGTTCTAATGTGTTTTATGACATATTTTTGCCAAACATGCGGCGAGTTTGTTCTCCGCGTTTATTCCACATCTTGGCAGCTCCTAGTGCGAAGGAACGGGAATAGTAGTGACTTCCTAACATGAACTTACAAGGACAAACTTGGGTTTTTAAATTTCGTATTTTCGATTCTACAGAATACTTTCCCATAAAAGAGTAAATGTTCCTGTAATGATAAAATTCTTATTTATACAAATTTCCTAACCTGAACCTTTCGAAATAAAAAGTTAAGTGTAAACCTCATGTTTGTAACACTCCCTTCACCAATACACAATTCCGCGCGAATTCGAAGTCATGTAACTTTACTAAGAGAAAATGTACGACAACACACTCTGTTCATTCTTTTATTGCAAAGTAAAATTAAAAAATAAATAAATGTATTGTCAAAAAGAGCAAAAGTTACAAACTGCGTATGACCACGTGGAGGACAGTAAACTAATTTACTCTCCGGAAGCGAACAAGGGACCATCCCGTCAATTCCGATCGAGGATCCTAAAGCATGGGAGGATTAAAGAAAAAAAAATTGTAGCAGTAAATTAGCTTATTGTCCTCAACGCGGTGGTAGCGCAGTTTGTAACTGTTGTCTTGACGCTTCGACTTCGTCATCGGTCACAAGGATAATGATAAGTGTAACTAACGTTATATTGGCACTTCTTTCGGATTTCTTTAAACTTCAATCTGTCACCAACATCAGCCGTCAATTCGATTCACTTGCTCTGCTGGCGCTGTTCTGTTCTTTCTGTATCAAGAGTGCGGAACAAATATTACCTTCTGTCTTTGTTTGTTGTGACATTAACTTGCATTTCTTTACACAAAATAGTGTCTTCTATGACTACTATTAATATTTATTCGGATATTACTTATATTTGTAGAAGTTGCCAATCCGTGTTAGATAGCCTCATTGCATTATTTTCGTAAAGTTACTTGACTTGGAAATATATGAGAGTCAGCGATGAACCGCACTTTTCTTTTTCTCTCTCTCTCCAAATTAGAACTGATCTGGAATGTTCAGAGAAGTCTGCAGCAATTAAAAAAACTCGCTAGAGGCAATCCCTTAAAGCAATTGAAGTAAATCTAATCAAAGTTAAATTTGGGCAATAAAAGTCAATATTTGTTTTCTTAAAGTGTGGGTTGTCTAATTTAAATAGCTGACATCAGACTATGGCCGATAAAAAAAAACTCTGTTTTCAGTCTCGTATGTTCTAAGGAGAAAAAGAAACTTTTGCCAGCGCAACATAACGTTTTATTTCGAGTGCCAAATTTTCAATCTCTTTTGGCAAGAAAATTATGACATTAATGCGTTTTGCTGTCGCTCCCGTAATGTAAACACGTCGTTCGGCATCCCAACGTGTTCACGGCCCGTGTGATTGCAAAAGTGTCACTTCTATAATAAGCCCCTTCGAGTGCTGCGTTGCGTGAGCGGATGGTCGTTTGCTGTTCAACCGCGTCACGCACCGGAAACGACAACTGGAAGAAGTCAATTGGTGGGCAATGGATTTCCTATACCGGAGAAAATGTTTTCTCTTAAGGATGATGTCACGTCCTTCATATTCTGCTGCAAATGAAAGGTTTACTGTGGAAGCATAATTTTCCTATAATAAAATATATTACAATGACCTTAAAATAACATCCAGACCCAAATTTTTAGAAAAAAAAGTGATAAAATCACAAATATATTTTTACGATCTGATATTTTGATGCTTGATTAATTGGGATGTAGTTTTAAAGCAGAATTAGATGTCTTTTTTTTTCTTCAAAAATAGCAGTGCGTATTTATAAGCTTATTTACTAAAACGTTCTTTTGGGGAAAAGTTTTTAAACACTTATGCTTGGAATGTGACTTTACCGTTTTTTAAAACTTCCATCTAATGTTTCTTTTTTCAATTAAATTTAGTCAAAATTCGCAACATATCACCATCTGATCATAAATTAAATGTCACCATCTGATCATATTTTTCGTGACCAAAATGGAAACTTTGATGTTGGAAATATATCCCTCTCCTGACTCGGGTTTTTCTTTGGTTTTCTTTCTGGTGCAGGTGGATTTTTTAAAATAAAAACTAGGACCGGCATCTTGCGTAGGGGCGGCATCTATTGAAATAATTGTTCTCGAATTTAGTGTTATTTAAGTTACGTTCTGTCAACAATACTTTCCGAATGATTGAAACCTTGATAATAACACGTACTTGTGAAATGACTTTTGTATGTTTTATTAAATACAATATTTGTTGGTATTATGTTAATACTATAAAACGTATCGAACAATTTTTTTTATCGTTAGAAGTATGTTGAAATGTTAAATCCTTAGCCTCTGCCTTAGGGCCCTTGATCGGAATTGATGGGATGGTCCCTTGCTTGCTTCCGGAGAGTAAATTAGTTTATTGTCCTCCACGTGGTCATAAGCAGTTTGTAACTGCTTTCTTGACAATACATTTATTTATTTATTTATTTATTATATGAGTGAAAGTACACATGTTCCTAAATTTTTGAACTAATTGCTATTTCTTATGTTTTTTAAGATTATTTATTATCTTTTAACAAGTATGTCAACTAATCGAGTCCCCTTGTCCCCCTTTAGACGAGAGACAAATCCAAATGCAATCTAAGCAGGTATGAGCTTCGAATAAACATCCATAATTTATTAAGAAACACAATTTAAGTTTATTCCTTAATTTTGCGTGGGTGCAAATATTAATTTGATGTTTATTCTTTAAATAGGGGAAAAACGGGAGAAAAAGTTGTATAAATGGAGAGAAAAAAAAGAGTGAAATAATAAGAAATTAATAAAGAGGATCTGATGATTAATGGAAACATTACCGCTAATATTCACAATAAAAATATTTAAATGAAATGCTCAATCAGGTTTATTATGATCAAATAGAAAACGTTGAAGAATATTTTCACAAAAAACTGATAAAATGGTTTTAAGGTAAAGTTCAA
The DNA here is from genome assembly GCA_002313205.1 of Laupala kohalensis. Lineage (NCBI taxonomy): Eukaryota > Metazoa > Arthropoda > Insecta > Orthoptera > Trigonidiidae > Laupala > Laupala kohalensis. The sequence goes on from NNCF01128441.1 coordinate 605,437, forward strand.
ACAAATTTTTATCGAAGTTGGTGAAGTTTCCTCATATTTTGATATAATGTCTATTATGTCTCTGTTTTAATATTTCTGCAAAATTTAAAATTTGGGATAATTTTGCTTGTGAATCTAATCAGCATTATTCATTATTTTCTGAGGAAGGGAATAAATAATTAAGTGATGCAGTGACATTGAGACTGTAATTCTAACTGTAGAATATTTATGGAATCCGATCGATGTATCATTCTGTATAACGGAAACTGCCTCCACTGCAGAGTCCCAGCATCAAAACAACCAGTGCCCCTTGGCTACCGATTCATCAATGACAGACAATTCACTTGATTTATGTACGTTTCTGGAGGCGAAGAAATTTATTAAATCAGAAATCTAGACAAGTTGTTTACTTCAGATTGAATTAACTTTTAAGTGAATTGGTTGGACTAAATTTTATGTTCGGTACTTTTAGCGTAAGTAAAATTAAACCACTAAAATGTTTGAAAGTGGCAAAAATTTAGTGTGTTCCACAACACCGGACGTTTGAAAAGAAATGTTACTTCTACCAAGATGTGATGAATCACACAACCGTTGCGCTGGGCTCTTGTGCATTTTAAGCGAGTTTCTTAATATTGTTTACATGTTACTATGAACTGATTGGTACAAGTATTACAATTCATAACTTTGTTTAAAACTATTAGAATTAAAGAAGAAAAAAAACTATTATGCTTTTCGGTGATTGAGCTAATTCCACCTCAATACATTACAACTGTGAAATTTCCACTTCATTAGTTGACGTTCGAAAACCATGTATGAAACCACCCCAGAAAAAAAAACCTTTACAATAATACTTTATTTGTGATGAATATGACGACAGAAATAGGAGTATTTACGAAATTTATATTTTTAGAAATGATATGACTATAAACTGTGTTTTTTCTGGTGAGTACAGATAGTTGTGGCGTACCCATAACTCCACTTACTCACAAGATAATGTTGATCAGGGGGACGTGGTTCGATTTTGTGCTTTCCCGCTAAGGATTCGCTATTCAGCTGGGGATCCTAGAGCTCACTATATAATGAATTATAATGCATAACGTTTTTATTCCTTGTAGTTTATTATATTGTTATATGAAACAATTAACATAAGTATTATTACAAATCTCGAATTTTTAGTTATTTTGATATTTCTGCTTAACAAGCAACATTTTCGGAATAACTTAAAGATTTAGTACATTATTGTTGAATAATTATTTTATTCTGATTTTAGGGAGCGCATATCGTGATTTGGTCTGTGTGCGCGGACATGGTAAATCCGCCACAGTCTTGGGACCTTTGATTGGTATTGATGGGATAGTCCCTCGCTTGCTTCCGGAAAGTAAATTAGTTTATTTAATAAATACGCCGCAGTGAGCTGCCCGAATTAAGGGAACGTTATGAGATGACTGATTCACTCGGCTTGTTTTCCGAGCTTCCCTTCGTTTACTGGCTCCGAGGGATTATCTCATTATTCCTTTGTAAATTGTGTTGTAAAAAGTATATTAGGGGTTACTCTTACTGTCCTCCAAGAACTCCAAGTATGTAGTTTTCAACTATGTTTTTGATACTAAATTAAGATAATAAATATTGGTAATAAAAATACAGTAATACTCCCAATGGCGGATCCAATTTGACTTGTCTTTTTAAAATACATAAAGGAGCGCGTTCAACCCGGTATCTGCTTTTCCGTTTCATTTACAATATCTAGAAACTTGTTCCCGGTTAACCGGGATTTACATTACTTATCCATTCCATTGCATTTCGTCTCGTACGGTAAAGGATTTGTATAGGCAGCGCAATGTTATTGTATACAGAAGTGAATTTTAAAAGAACCACATTCAAATGCAAGTACAACACTGAAAATAAAATAAATACTTTCAATGCCATACATGTTTTTTTTTCTACTATTACTAATACTGAAGATTCCTCGGAAGACGAAACAATCGGCGGGGGAAGGGGGAAGAGGGCAGGGAAGAAAGTTGACAAAGTTTCGCCCCTCGCCTAAGACCACTTCCTGGGTCCGCCCCTCAACACTCCTCAGTGGATCTTTAGTGAAGCCATTGATAGTGAAGTGGAGAAACAGGAATTCCGTGGGGATCGGTGTAACGCCCGGAAGACCTGCAAGTAGGAGAGTGATGAGGCAGGTCTTCGCTTAATTACACCTTCATCACCGGGAGTTAGGTAGCGACGCACTGTGGGCGGTGACGAGAAGCGATGTTAACCGGGTGGCCGGGGGATGGGGGACGTTTAGGAAACAGGAACGACCACGCCCGTTTCGAACGTCGGATCTCTCCAGAAGTGATTTCAACCTCAGACAAGATTCTCGAGTTTATCCAGAAGAAGTAGACAAAATCTTTTGAACCAGTCAAGCCTCTTATTTTCAAGATATTCCAAACCTCTGATAGATACTCAATGATGTGTACTCAACTTTGGCACGGTTGTGTACATAAATTCTGTAGCCCCATCCTGGCCCGGGTTTTTCTCCGTTTTTCCTTCGGGTAGAGGCGGATTTATTATGCAGGTTTTCTAGGCTTTGTCTAAGGGCGTGTTTATTGTAACAATAAATCGTGAATTTAATGTTTTTTCAACTCATGATTTTTAAACACTATACTCAGAATAATCTATAGTTCGATAATAATTGTTCATGTAATTTTTTGCGTAATATTACAAACATATTGACATTCTATTAGTATTATAACTCGCAGCTAACTTTTTATCTTATCTAGGAACATATGCTGAATTTTTTTGAATCCGCCTCTGCCTTAGGGCACTTGATCGGAATTGATGGGATGGTCCCTTGCTTGCTTCCGGAGAGTAAATTAGTTTATTGTCCTCCACGTGGTCATACGCAGTTTGTACTGTTTTTGACAATAAATTTATTATTATTACATTATAAGATAAAAAATTTTAAAGATCGCCGGTGAAACTTATACTCTGATCTGAGGTGAAAGAATTACACCCGGTTTCACTGATTTTGACGAAGGTCATATCACGCCATATTATCCTCACGCTCCGCAAATCGCTCGTCAAATTTGAAAACCCATTTGAGGACTTATCGTTAAGACACAATGGCGTTGGCGGAATGTAAAATTGTGAAATGTCATGTTAAGCTCATGTTTCTTTAGTGTGGTGAAGATAATCTGTTATGTTATCAAGGGAACAATTGCAGTGTGTAAAGAGTATTTCCTCGCAGGCAATGGGAAGCTGTGTATTATATATTGTTTAATGTTGTCAACCTCTTTGCGACAATCATAAATGCAATGTTAATTTAAAGCTGACCAAATATTTAACGAAATCTTAAACATAAGAAACACCTGGTGATGAAACACATTCAAATACGAACAAAGTGATGCTGGTCAGTTTGGAGATGACGAAGGTTGAAAAAACTGGGCGTCAGACATCGTGTAAATCAAGCGAAAGTACAGATGTGTTTAGGAGGATTTGACTTTATATTGCGAGGATTTCCGCAACCGTCTTCTTGCTTCTTCGAAATATGAGCACATGTGAAGTGCAGTGAAGTGTATTGATGTGATTGGAGTCTAAGGGTAGAGAAAATGCTCAGAGTGAATAGTAGTAGTGAAGTGTTCATGATTGCTCTCAGCAACTCTGTTTTGGTTTTATTTTTTATAGTTATTAGTTTATTTTATGTTATAGCAATTACTTTTACGCTAAGGGTATAGGAAGATTAATAGTATGTGTGTGTGCGTGTTTGTACGTATGAGTGCGTTTGTTTATAAAGAAAAATGAGTTTGTGTATGTATGTGAATATACACACAAGATAATTAATTTCTTAAATTAAATTTTCTTTCTCGTTGAAACCATGTGTAGTAATTTTCTAAGCATTTCATTCCCTTTGTGTGTGTATTTTTTATAGATATTTTGTATAGTTATTGATGATTTGTTTTTTAACTTCGTATTATTTTATCATGTATGTATTCTTTTCCATCTGCCACCGAGCATTGGTCACTAGCAGACTCATATTATTATTATTATTATTATACGTAAATTCGTAAATGACACCCAAAATGTTTGTTCCTTCTGTGCGTTAAGTGGACGAAAGAAGCAAATCACACGAAAGGAATTGAATCGCACTTTATAAGAGCTTTAAGAGAAGTGTCTACGATTTCCTTTTTATTTCATTTTTCTTTCCGAGAAAACAGCATTTAAAAATTAATTAAAGAAAAGGCGCTGCTTGACTTCTTGATCTGATAAATGAAAGTCTGCTAAGTAATAAACACTATTGCAAGTAAAGAATTGGTCGTAATGTTCCATTCCAGTAGAGGCGATTGGGAATCAAAAGTGGGGGGGGGGNGCAAAAAAAAAACCATTGATAATTTTCATTATGGTGACATATTCTGCATATTTGCTCTATGAATGACTTAAATAATGAAATAAATCAAAGGAAAGACAGTTGATGATAACCACATCGTGGATGGTGTAATTTTTTAAAATAATTCCCAGTTTTAGATGGTTAAAATAAAATTTTTCTCTTTCCTTGAAACCAAACGCCCGCACTTCAATCGCCGCCACTGCTCCATTGTATATTATGAAATTATATTAATAACCTTTCTGATGTCCATTTTACATTGCTGATGCTGAATATAAAACCGAGTCAAACTTGCATACAACTAGAACATATGGGAGAAAGTAGCATCTGTCATATTAATCATATAAATAAAATAGACTTAAAGCTACTTGAAAGCAAACATTCATATTTTCGTACAGAATAAATAGGTTAGATTCAATTTTACTGCGATCTAATTGCATGGATTAACTTAGTTTAAATTTCTCAACTAATCTTAATGAAATTTGTCAGAGAGATAAGCTCGATAATAGGATATGCTACATCCTTAAAATTTAACATTTCTCATGTTCTACGTTAAGCAATTGTAATAAAGACGATTGGATTGATCATAGCGAGCGAGAAAACTATTTGAGACGCGCACTTGAAATTCTGAGAAGATATTGCTCGTTTACAGTACTCGGGGTCGCCACGAAAGAAATTTATGTTATTATGGGTTATGTATTTGTTTTGTAAGAGTAAATTGTGGTGTAATGCGATTTTATGAAATTTTATCTGACTAGTTGAAAAATTGTCTCAACTTTAATCTGCAAATGTTGGTGATTTGAATGTATAAAAACCAATTCAATGTTTAAGGTTACAGAAGTGAAGAAAATGAAAAATACACTGTAATATTTATGTCGTATCTCTTATTTGATGTAATAGTAATGTGCGGGATTGTTTGTAATGTATTTTGGTGAGAGTGAGGTGTAATGCCATGTCTTCGATAATATCTTCACAAATATAAAGTAACATTAAGATTAAATTGTGCAAGCGTTGGATCTTCAATTTCTGTTTTAATCTGTCTAACCTCAGCGAATTCAACGCATCTCAATTAATTATCCTGTTTTGTATTTAATACGTCGGAGTCCCCACATCTATACGGCCTAGACTACTACACATCAGTGGAAAATTTTATGTGCAAAATATCATTTCTTTTACTCGAAATAGCATAGCTCGTAAGACTTTTTAAGAGTTAAAATTGTGCGTTGGTGAGAAACAGTTATGCGAAAGCATGTCTGCACAAATACTGTTGCAACTCGAATTCGTGGTAACCCACAAGGTTCAGTTATGGGAGCTCCAGTTGTTCATGTCAGTGTCCGCTGGCAGTGATTTAATATACAAAACGCTTCAACTTTAGATTGAATCACAATATACATATATTTTGAGCGTTCAAAAAAAGGTCGTATGTAAAAAAAATTGTTTCTTATTTTTTTGATAAGAAATAACATTGTTCGAAACAGTTGTGGATCTATGGGAGGAGGGTATAGCCACCCATTGGACCTAAACTCTTTAGAGGTAGAATTGAAGATGATAAATGATATACTTTGTAAAAGTGTTATGAGATTAATAATTGTTATTAGTTATATTTGTTATTAATAATACCAGATTAATAGAATTAATAATTCCAGATTAATAGAATTAATAATACAAGATAAATAATATTAATAATACCATATTAATAACTATAATAAATAATTGTTATTAATAATACCAGATTGTTAATTATTTATTTGATGAATTTTATTTAAAGGTAATATTTATAAAATTTGTGTTGTAAAACTATAGCTTTTAAACAAAAATGCTCCCCGGTTAACCCCCACCACTTCATTACGGTCTAGATCCGCCACTGGCTTTGAAGACTTTTGAAGTTAAAGTTGTGCGTTGGTGAGAAACAGTTATGCGAAAGCGTGTCCATACAAATACAGTGACTACTGGAAGTCGTGGCGTCCCCCAAGGTTCATGTGTGGGAGCTGGGTTCAGCGTTCGCTTGGTCCTGGACCAGATCGCCTACGCACCTGCGATTCCCGTTGTCCGCTGCTGCTGCTGCAGGGAAGACCTCCGCCGCGTTGGATGTTGAAATGCAAATGAGACGGATGAGATGACGCGCGCAGATAACGCTCATGTTTACGTCTCGATGCCTCTGGGGGATGAGGTGCCAAGTCTTTTGATGACGACGGAAGCGATGCGATGGATGTTACTCACATACAACTCAATTTCTGCATTCACTCAATTAGACCCTCTGGTGACTCAAGTGGTAGTGTTCTTGCTTTTCATCAAGTCATCCCGGGTTCAATTCCCGGTGGGACCAGAAAAATTTGTAGTTTTTCACATGACTGTCCCAACTGTGACTACTGAAAAGCGAACCCTCCTTCCTCTGTCCACCTCACGAATAACTGTGCCAATAACTGAAACTATTACTAACTACTTCTACTAACCCCCTCCACGTGGGTCAAGTTGTTGGTAAACCCAACTAACCAGCCCACCTACTAACAATAGCTCTACCACCCAACTCCTACCTTCTGTCGCTCCATGTAGATAAGCTTCAATGGCACTTAGCTACATTTCCCATTTACAACAATAAAACTTGGAATTTCTACATAAACAGGAGTAAAATACTGATATCCGTTACCCGTTTCCTTCGTGAATCCGAGATTTCCGTCAACAATCGATTTTCGTTGAATAAGAGCCTACAATTTAATCAGGTTATCACGAATAAGCGCGCAAACGAGGAGGCGTCATTGCAACTCGCCTCATATACATAAACGAACACGAAATATTGAAACACACTCACTCACCTTGTGTCACGTCACTCCGTTTTACTTTCCAAGAACTTTCCAGCAAATGTCCATCAAACGCTCAATGTTTGAGTCACTACTTGCCAGCTATTACACGCTGAAACAGAGAAGCAAAAAACTGTTCCACGGGATACGCCGGTGAATCCGAGGACAGGTAGATCCGATGCCAATTAAGACGGTATTTAAAAATGAAAATCATCCGTAACAGAAAAAAAAAGACAATAAAACTCCTTATTCGCATAGTCTTCTGTCGTTTTGTTTTAAAGATATTATCTTGTTTCTAAACCGAATATATGTTTCGCTGATTGTCTATTTCACTTCAGTGACAATCTATCAAGTTTTATGTGCGCATGGGTTTTATTGCGTGATATTGTTTGATACGTTTTGGAAGAGAAAGAAAGGTATTTAAATTTTTTGCATGTCTCTCGAGAAACGAAAATACTTACGCTATTGGTAAAAGCTCTGTGCGATTACTGTATCTGAACAGAAAGAAAGGTAATACCGCCTGTAGGGAATGGAATAAAGATAATCATTATTATTAATATGTATATCTACAATGCTTATGAAAGAACCTGAAAATAAATATTAATAATGACTTCAAATTGAACTGAAAATGCCTAAACTCTAAGGTGTTGTATGAGGTTTGAAACTGTTTATTATTAGTGAGTGAATTGGGATAATTGGTTTCTGTTTAGTGATGTGGACTAACGCTCCAAGTTAATCAAATCACTGATATGTATAATTGTTTTCTTTATTTTTATAAAACACAACAATGTGAATAATAATGATGAAAAAACATGAATTATTTTCTATCTATCAGTTAATAATATTTAGTACAAACAATATTCAGGAACTCGCTTGACTCGTTTGAAATGCGTAAGAGCATTAAGTACAAACATGGCGGCCGAGCGCAACAATAATGCATCACATCTTGGAAAAAGAGAAATATCTTTCTCAAATGTCCGCGGACCTAAAGATAAAAGTGATGTAAAAAATACTTTGGAAAGTTTACCGCAAGTCAAAGTAAACTTCCATCACTTTCGTGATTTAAAAGTTGGTCTTGTTTTGTAAGTAAGTGTTTTCTCCATTAGACGCAATGTATTTCACCATCAATTATATTGAAATTGTTTTACTTAAATGGTCGAAGTGAGGTTAGGTACGTCTTTCAAGTTGAAATCACAATAAGTACACGTTACTCTGTTTATTCTTTTGCTGATTTAAGGTATTTTAGTGACTTAATTGTACCTGCGCTGCTACCTTAGGTCACCCGGTAAAGGTGAAAGCGAGGGGGTGAGAGTGAAAGAAAAATATAGAAAAATAATAATAATAAAAGGTTCGACAAAAGGTAATTCATTCTTGCTCTTACCTGCGGGCGGCATCTATTCAAATAATTATTAGCAAATTTAGTGTAAATTAATAGTTACAATTTATCAAAATTACTTCCCAAAAGGTTTATAGCTTGAATAATAATAATAATAATAATAATAATAATAATACTTACTTCTGAAATGACTATTGTGTTTTATTAAATACAAATTTGTTCATATTCTGTTGATATAACTAGGTAATACTTTTATCTTAAGAGTGTGTTGAAATGTTAAATCCTTAGCCTCTGCCTTAGGGCCCTTGATTGGAATTGATGGGATGGTCCCTTGCTTTCTTCCGGAGAGTAAAGTAGTTCATTGTCCTCCACGTGGTCATACGCAGTTTGTATCTGCTTTTTTGACAATGAAGTGTGTCATTATTTATAGTATATAAAGTCATTTGAAAAAGATGTGTATTTGTACTGATATATCCGTATTTCCAAGAGCGAAGTCACAGTAGCGACGATGAATACTTGTATTGAACTGGGGGATTTTTACATGGTTTCTATTCTCTGTCAACAGTGTTACTCAACATTCCATGAAACATGCAGTTCATTCTGTGTTAATTTTCTGATGTATTTGATTTTCCTTCAAAGACAAAAATGCCTCAGAAAGCTTTGGTACTAAATAAGTGGAGGAAATTAGCTTTGATACGTCATCTACCGATACAGTAACTAAAGTAACAAAATGTGTCGCATTTTCGATATCTGTTTTTAAACCGCAACAGAAAAAAAATTCATAGAAATATCTGAATGAAATAGATTTTGTTGGTTTTTACACATTTACCACTTATTCTAAAATACGTTACATGTCATGCTCGTCCATCCAGGCATATTTTTTTTACTGAAAATGTTGCGAGACTAGTTGAGTTTTTCATATTTAATTTGTATATAATCATCTTCCATTATCACTTTTACTTCCACATTCAAAAGTTTGCGTATGTAAATTACTTTATCATTTTCTTGGTGTCCCTCGGGTTGCTTCAATTTTTACCTACATATGTGTTGCTTAATATCTATACATCGTAACATTATCTGCCGTTTTGTTATTAAAAAAATCAATTCACCAATAAAACGTACAAAATACGTATTGTTCCTATTACTCTATTTAAATTAATTAAGTGTGAACCGAAATCTGGAGTGAAAAAGAACCCTCATTAACTAGATCGCTTCGTTCAGACCTACAAGTTCTTTCGTTTCAATACATTTTCACGTTATGTGAATGGAAACAATTTTCGTCATAACTTTTGTTTACTGCTGTATCTATCCTTTAAATAGCCAGTTTTTTTTATATCAACTGTGAATTTAATAATAATAACAATAATACTGTCCCAAAATGCCTCCAAACAATTGGAAAATATAATACACATCTGAAGATGAATGTTCATATGTTTGAAAGGTTGGGCGGTATAGAAATCTAAATCTTAATTTGATGAATATGTATTGAACTTGATGAAATTATGTGAGACGAACTAACAATAAGAGGAACCAGAGAAATGTTTTAAATCTTAACCAGATTTTCACGAAACATCTCCTCATTAGAAATCGTTTAATTGTGTGAAGCGGCTAAAATGGAAGAGAGACTCGCAGATAACGTAAGATGAGATCAGCTAGTAGCGCAAATCATGGATAGAAATTCGAAACTGGTTATAATATGTGGATCGTATGTTCAGTGCATTGTGAGACTTCTGACTCGCGCAACACTACTGATCTCCACCGGACAACTCTGTAAGCTTGATAGTCACCAGTTACGCGAGTAAAGTTCCACATCTAGTAGAATGCAATTAAGTTTTTTATTGTTTTTTGCTCTCTGGCTCCGTCTATATTAACTATACTTTGCACGTTACTCGTAACAATTCTTAACCAGAGCCCTTCAAAATTTTAGATCATTTCATATCTTACTTTTCTCAATACCACAGACATTCTACATAATTTAGATATATAGATTATTACACAAAATTACAATTTGACGCAGCATTCTATCTGAATATTTCTTCTTATGTGTGGGTATAAATTGTTGGCACATGTCTAGCTGATCTCATCTTACGTTCTCTGGTTTAGAAATGGTTTCACACAATTAAATGATGTCTATTAAGAGATGTTGTTGAATAAAATGCTATTTCTCAGAAAGGGTTTTCATCAAAATCTCTGAAATACGTTGATTTTCCAATCGTTATGAGAAGAGTGTCATTATAATTGTTATCATTATTATAATTGTTATTGATTTTTTCTCTCAGCAAATGCTGATTGATAGAATGGAATTGGCTAAGTGTTTATTCCTTCTCTTTTTTCTAAAGATAAAAACTTTGTATATGGAATGTGACATTAATGATGGTTTTCTGAACAGCTGTGTAAAATGTACGTGGGTAAGTTTAATGTTTTTATTCTTGAATTTAGAGTTTTTTTGGAATTACTCTTGTTGCAGAAATAACTATTGGACTTATTTAATCTTCCAAATTCTTTGAACTTCCTGAGAGAACTATTTACGTTCTTCTTTTAGGGAGTATATGACATAAGTTTTCATTGTGGAGAAAAAAATGTAATATTCGTCCGTTACTTCGGGTTTTATGATTGGATTTGATGGGATAGACCTTTGCTTGTTCCTTTAATTTCGTTATAATAATGACCACATATACGATAACTCATATAGTATTATCACGGTACAGTTTTATAATTTCCTCACATAATCTTATCTTTTAAATGTTTCATTGAATGCAAAGAATTCAATGAGGTGGAAGGAACTGATTACGGGAAAGATATATCTGGACATAAAACAGTTGTGAAACTTGTAATATTATTTTAGTTTTTTACTCATTCTGTCGTTAAAGTTGCTTGTTTGACTTACGCCAGGTATTGACAATTGTGTCACACATATGGAAAACGTTTTTATTGGTTTTAAAGTAAATGAAATTTTATCTTGACGAAGACGAACACATTGTATCCGGATTTAAATACTTATTTCAAACGCATCATTTTGTATTTTAGACTTTTTGTTTGTAAATAAAGAAAATAATTTATACTTTATTTTAATATAATTTAAAATTTAGAAATCATTGACTTTTAAAAACGTCAATAAAGTGAATTTCTGAGGAATATTCTTTTCTTTTTTTTTTTCATTCCTATTGTGTGTACTGTACGTGACTTGAAAACTGAAAACAGAAGACAATGCTTCATTCTAAGGAAAGTATGTGTGTCAAATAAATATTTACAGGTATGGACATGATTACTTTTAAACGCATTGCTTATTTATTAATTTATTTTTTCGTATTTGAATTTTTAACATAAATTATTTTTCTTGAATTCCAATTGGAATCTATTCGAAAATGTTTGTCGTATTCAGTTGTCAAAACAATTGTGAATCGAACCACGCATGATAAACAAAACACTCAACGTAGAGACAAGCTTGCCAACAATAATTCGCAATGGATGAATGCGTAGGGTAATAAAGAAGGTCAGTTGATAATGTATTCATCGAGAATCTATATAAAGCTACCTACATATCTTTTCACTGTCCAAGTATACAGAGTGTATAAGGGAAAGTATTATCGGTTAAAAGAAATTTAGAGATCTCTTCAGAACTTTAGAATTGCCACCAGGAGATTCTATTTTCAAATTTTGGCATTGATGTCCAATGTCGTATGCGTGTGAAGAATTTTGTTAGTTTTGATAACTCACGAACAAATTAACGAGAACTGATTTTGAATGCATTGGAAATAGAAGCATATTTCTGGACAGCTCATAATACCGAATTTATTTACACACCGCGACTAGTTTCCGTCATTTTAAAATTCAAAATTTTGAAAACTTGAATTTAATCATTTTTCTTGTGTAGGAAATTCTGCGTGCAGATTGCTGAACAGCGTTTGCATACTTCGTATCTTTTTTTAGATTCAGCGAAATAATTTTCCTGAAAAAAAAAACATTTTTCCTTTCCGAAAAAATCTCGGAAGCATTATTTTCAGATCAGTCTACGAGTCAATTGCAAAGAGTTCAAAGAGGAAAACAATATTTCAGGATAACCCCTTTTCTATATGCAGATGCTTAGGTAACATACTTGGTGAAGTTTGGGGATATATGTGTTTAAACTGACAGGACTGTTTAATTTTTCCGTCGTGTTTGTTAATTTTAATGTGTAGGTTTATATATTATGTCATTACAATGTAGGCTTTTTACTGCTGTTTTTGCTGGAGCAACTATAATTGGAGTGTTGAGAGGGGTACACACCAGACTTTTTACAATCATTATTTCATTAACTTAGCTAATATTTCGGAACCATAGTACATTAAAAACCTACTTCAATGTTTCCTCCAACCAAATATTTCGTTCGCTTTTGTTTCCGGATTCCAAAATTCATATTTTCCTTTTATTTAGTTCCTTAGTGTTGTGTCGTATCACAGTGTGTCCAACGATTTTGTACGTTCATAAAAAAAACCTGCGTAGAAGTAGAAATTTTTTTCAATTTTTGTGAAAAACCTGTTTCCCAGTCAACGTTTTTGTGGACAAATCCCTGATTGGTGTTTAGCACTCCGAAAAACGTAGGGGTACGAAAAATCATCTCTACCGCAAAACTTTCCACTTTTTGCGATTTCCTGGGCTAATACGTATTTTCATAATTTACATTTGTTAGAGAATTTTGAATTATATTTTTTGTTTAATGAGCTAATGTAATGTGGAGCAATATTGTTTTGCTTCTTTAAAGTTACTTTGTCAAAAAATAAAAAATGTAGATATAACGCGTTTTCCCCAAACTAAGTGCAATTCCTGTTGTATATTAATTGGTTTTAAAATATCTGAGGATACAAAATATTTTGCAATATTTACTTGTATTTGATTTTCAAATATAAACGAAACAAGGAATGGACTGCAGCAATACAGATATGTTTTGTTTACAGTTCGTATTAAAAGAATCACCACTATATTAACTGAAATACGAACACACAGCATATTATAGCCTTTAAATTATTACATTTTTGTATATATTGGTAGTCAAAATCTGTAGGTTTATTTGGAGCAAAAGTAGTGCAAAGACAATTTTTAATTTTTTTTCTGTTAAAAACAATTTTAATTTCAGTAAGTAGCGTACTTTGAACCAAACAACAGCACTGCATGTTCCATAACCCGAAGAATATATGTTTAATTCAAAATATGTGACAGTGGATAACGGCGATTGTAGCACGTCAATTATTGCTACGCGAATACAATACAAACTTTTTTATCATAAACATCAATACCAAAATGTCTCCTAGATTTTTGTTCTTTTTCACAGTCATTAAACGTTAGAGCATTAAATGTATGTTTGTGGTTTCCTATTATTTCGTGTTTCCCCTTTTTCCTTTCCGAAATAATAATATGTAAAAACTAGCTGACCCGACAGAAGTTGTCGTGTCCAAATTTGAATGAACATGTTTGTTATGGATATGTGAATTTGTAAAAATCTATTTTATATGTGTAAGCAAAGTAAAAATAAAAAAACCTATTTCTGAGTCATCATTATATCTATTAACGATAGTGGCCATGGATACTCAATTTGAGGAGGAGTACATTAAGAAGTTCGCAAATAGGAAATTTTACATGCGAGATGAATTCTATCGGCAGTACACCGATGAAATGCTGGGGGAAAAAAGAATCAGCCAAATATGTCGTTCGTATTGTCAGTTATGATCGAGAGTGCATACAAAAATTATGATTTTTGCTGTTTTCCAGAATTTTCCGACTTTTCTTTGTAATTGGTCCGATTTTTTTTCCTGTTAACTTTTCCAGGACCCTGACAAACAAAGAAAAAAAAATACGCATATCCGTCGTGCGAATCGTGATTTATGGTCTTGAGTTCATACAAAAATCCCACAGAAAAAAGCGCTTTCAATTTTTCCTGATATTTTTAATTTTCCGGGCAAAACAATTACGAACTTTCTTTTTAAACAATTAGCCCAAATCGGGGCAGCCTTGTTCTTAAGTGATGCGCTTGAGACCAACGAACGTAAAGCATTTAATTTTTATTTATATAGAATACATCAATAAAACATACTACTTGACTCATTTATTTGAAAAAACGCGCTCTTGACTATTTGAGTCCTGACAAATGAAAGTTAGTTACGAGTGTGTTAACAATGAACAATAAACAATGTTCGTAGCGAATTGTACATGAGTGTAATGCGTGTAATGCTACATTTCCTATCTTTATGGGGCGATAGGAGGTGATTGTTGTGTAGTGGCTATTGTTGCAAGGCTGGGTTTACCATGAATGTAGCCTACGTGGAGGTGTTTGTGTCGGATTAGTTAGTAATAATAAGAGTTAGTGACACTAGTAGTAGTAGTAGTAGGTGGATAGAAGGATGAGGGAGTGATTTCCAGTAGTCACAGCTATATGAACTGGGACATTGATGTGTAAAGATACAATTTTTGTAACCCTTCCGGGAATTTGAACCCGGACCCCCCCAGGGGACTTACATCTAGTAAGTACGTGTTTGGCGAACACGGGGCCCCGAGCTGAGTCTGGCATTGCTTCCACTTACTTGTGCCATGATCCTTCCTTTCTCTTTCCTGACCTTCCTTGGTCACCTCTTGTTCTTTTCGATCCCGACGCTATTGGGGCTAAGGTATCTTTCATTTTCCTCATTCTTCTCATTTTTTGTCCCCCCTTCATGTTAGCCCCCTCCTCCATTTGATGTATGTTGTGAGATATGTTTTGGTGTGTTGTAGATCAGGAGGGTTTTTAGTGGGTATGGTTGAATCATATCGGCGAGTCCCACACGCGGGGAGAGTCATGTTGGCTCTCCCTAGTGCGTAACTGCATTTTCCCTACCTGTACGAGTTTTTCGGGCTCCAATGACCTTTGATGTCGACATGAGCNCGGAGAGACTTGGTGGTGAGCGATCATGCTAGCCCCTGAGTCACCGGCGGGGGTTTTGGACATTCACTCGTTTTGGAGAAGATGAGAAAGGCGTTTCGTGGAGACCGACACTTCTTTGTTTGCCTCTCAAAGTGTGAAGATGTCTCGCGGAGACATGAGACTCCAACTTTCTCGAAAGCTTTTTTTGAATATTCATGAGCAACTCGGAGCCTTTCTCTCTTGCGATGCATGTGCCGAGGAACACGTACCGTTCGACTATTAAATGTTCACACATGTCTCTCCATTCATCGAAACGCGTTTCTTTCGTAATGACATTCTTCCTCTCACTCACGAAGTTATTGAACTCTTATGCCTTTAAACATTCTAAAAAAGTGTTCAAACATTACTGCGAGAATAAACTATTTTATTTTTAATAATGAAAAAATAATTACGTAGTGGTGGCTGAGAATTACATAGTTACGACTTAACTCGCATTCTGTTTTGAATTTTTCCGTAAAAAATAAACAAATATTTTAATTTATTATAGTGTGTAAAAATACTCCATCTTTAATCCATATTTGATATCTTCTGAAAGTGTTTGTAATAATTAATTCGTAAAACATGAAATCCCAATAAGTTATTATTATTATTATAGTTAAATTAGTTTATTGCTTATAGTTTTTATTGTTTATAGCGTAGAATTTCAACTTCATATCGGAAAATTTCGGAAAACATATTAAAAAAACCAGGAATAATTTCAATGGGGGCTTTCGAATAAGGTCAATGAGGATCTGTAGCATGACGTGGATATCTCGGAGGTATCAAGAAAAATTTGTCATTTCTCTTTGTGTTTACATATATATTGAAAGTGGTGTACATAAAATAATCATTGTGCACACATTCAGTGGCGGCGATTGGGAATCAAAAGTGGAGGGGGGGGGCAAAAAATTAACTATTTTCATTTACATGACTTTTCTGCTGATTTCCACTAAGTTTGTTTTATACAATGAAATAAATCAAAGGAAAGACAATTGGTGGTTAACACATCAAGGATGGTGAATTTTTTTTATAACTCCCTTTTTCAGACTGTTAAAATGAATTTTTGTGTCTTTCTTGAAAAAAGTGAGGGGGTGGCTGATCCCCCCCCCCCACAACCCCCGATCCGTAATCGCTGCTACAGGACACATTAGAGTCAACGCTAAATAATTTGCGGTTTGAATGTATGAAACCCTCGAAAATGGTACATACCACAAGGTGAAGGTTTAGCCATTTTCTTCTATGATGATCAGGGTTAAGATTTTGATGCACGTAACTTTTTTTCTTAGGATAAACCGAGTTCTTCGGAAAGATACTACAGAGTGAAATGTCGTCTCCAGATGAAAACGGTAGCGGATTTTAGTACCTTTATCCTCTTTTTTTAATTTGCATCGTTGCTTTCGAACAACCTTCAAGAGTGCATTTTATCACTTATGAGATGTGGCGAGTGAGTTTCATTCCCATGGTTTCCAATTAATATCAAATATTTGTTAATTATTATTTCAAGTTGCAGTAAACATGCGAATCATAAGACTAGCTATTCTCAATAAACGTGAAAGCACTGGTTTCTGTGGACGTAGAATGAACCTTTAGCGTATGGACTACAAGAGGGTTGGAACTACATTTATTTTTAGAAGACGGAGGAGGGGGTCAATCTTAGCCACATGCGCCCCCCACCCCACACACACCACAAATTACAGATTTGTCAGTATATAGAGTACATCTATACTAATTCATTCTAATATACAAACGCGAAACGCGAACGAGTGTCTGTCTGTTTGCTACCTGATCACGACTAAACCACTGAACCGATCGTAATGAAATTTGTAAAAAATTTGGTTAAGATGTTCAAGATGAACATACGCTATCTTCCATTTCTAAAATTTGTGATAAGAAAGATAGAAATGGTTTTTGACAAGAAATGTCGATAAAATAGAAGAAAAAAAAAGTTTTATATTTGGTTTCGCAGCTTAAACGCGTAGAGATAGGTGACAACTATGAATTGCAAAATATTGTTTGTCTCAAAGAGTTCTACAGAGAAAGTCCGCGACAGCATCTAATATCTTATCTACAAAAATTAACCTCGATTATAGAAAAAGAGGTATCGGAAATAGACGTGTTAAGTTCTTATATTTAAGAGAGTAATTTAAGAAGGAAAAAATCAATCATAGAACTCAATGAATTGTTTGTCTTGTACATTTAATACAGATAAAGTCTTTAAAGCGTAAAATTTCGATGAATAGTTTAGATTTCACAAGAATTTAAATACAACGGTGCTGCAGCATCGCGCCTCAGAAGCGAGAATTCGTCCGGCGCGTCGGGACCCCCGCGAGATGGTGTAGCGTAATCAGCTAGTAAGTTAAAAAGTAAATGTTTTTCTCTATATACATGTAAGTATATGCGTACAAACCAGATCTTGTAGCACATGACCCCTTTGGTAATTCTATATCAAATATACATACAAAGAAACGTTTAGAGAATTGTCACCGAAGCTTCTCGATTGTCAAGAAGTTCGGGACACGTTCCGTAGTACATTTCTTTTATCGTTAATGACCACTGGAGCGTCCTCAAAAGACAAAATAATAACTTTTTTTTAATATTTCGATAGTTAAAGTGACTGATGTATTTTTGAAAGAAAAATATTTTTGACGACCCCATCTTTCTGCGTTACACATAGTTTCACGCCGCCGCCGCCGCCGCCCCCGTAATCACCCGGCGCCTGAAGCATCTTGCCCTCTCTGCTCCCCCACCTCCAGATCCAGCCCTGTTTACAGAAATGTTCTGTCTCATCTGTTTACAAAGATGTTTATGAAAATGCAGAAATGCTCAATGTCTTGAAGTACAACGTTTTCATGTTTTTTCCTTCTTATAATGAGTAATGACTTGATGTGTGTGTTAGTAACTCAATAATCTAGAAAAGCAGAAAGATGATTTCTTGATTTACTTGTGTAAAACATCACTTTTCGTTGTTTTTTTGGCCTTATTTTAGCACATTTTTCGTAATTTTTCTTATTAGACTCGCCAGGCCCTAGCCTAGAGACGGCATTCAATTGATATAATAATAATAATAATAATAAGCGAATTTAGTGTTATTTAATAGTGACGAATTATCAACAATACTTTCCGAATGATTTATAGCTTGATAATAATATGTACTTGTGAAATGACTTTTCTATTTTTCATTAAAAACAATATTTTTTGGTATTTGTTAATACTATAACACGTGTCGAACTATTTTTTATCGTTAGGAGAATGTTGAAATGTTAAATCCGCCTCTGCCTTAGGGCCCTTGATCGGAATTGATGGAATACGTCCCTTACTTGCTTCCGGAGTGTAAATTAGTTTATTGTCCTCCACGTGGTTATACGCAGTTTGTACTGTTTTTTGACAATAAAATTTATTTATTTATTATGAAATTTACACTTAAATATCCTAACCGTGATGATATAGAAGCGTAATTTTCTACTTTCTGAATGAACCATGTAAACAATGATTCATGTAACAATGATTCATAAATGATAGAGGTCCGTCTGGTGGCTAAGGTGGTAGCGTTAATGCTCGTTTACCAAGTCATCCCAGGTTCAATTCCCGGTCAGGCCAGAAAAAAGTGTAGATTTTTACTTGAATGTTCCAGTTCATATGATTGTGACTACGGAAGAGCGAACCTTACTTTCTCTTTTCGTCTCCTGCTAGTATCCATCCTGGCCCGGGTTTTTCTCCGGTTTTCCTTCGGGTAGAGGCGGATTTATTATACAGGTTCTCTAGGCTTTGTCTAGGGGCGTGTTTATTGTAACAATAAATCGTGAATTTAGTGTTTTTTCAACTCTTATGATTTTTTAAACACTATACTCAGAATAACCTATAGTTCGATAATAATTTTGTACATGTAAATTTACAAACATATTTGCGTTAAATTACAAACATATTGACATTATATATGTATTATAACTCTTAGCTAACTTTTTATCTTATCTAGGAACTTATGCTGAANGCCCTTGATCGGAATTGATGGAATACGTCCCTTGCTTGCTTCCGGAGAGTAAATTAGTTTATTGTCCTCCACGTGGTCGTACGCAGTTTGAACTGCTTTTTTGACAATACAATTTGTTGTTATTATTATTATTATTATTATTATTATTATTATCAATAACTCTAATTATAACTAACCATTTCTACTAACCCCTCCACGTGAGGCAAGTTGTTGGTAAACCCAACTAATCAGAGAGAAGAATAAGTGTTCTAGAATTATTTGGTGACACCATTACTGGAGGTGTCTCTTTAGATTTTCTCACACAAATGTTCTTACTGTTTCATGTAAAATAAAATTTTTATTTGTATTTATTTATTTTATTTTGTACGAAACCGTTTACATTATTTTAAAAAAAACTTGTAAAACAAATCATTGCTGATCCTGTTTTTCCAAAATAAAAAAAACCCATTACGACACCATATTGTCACAGTCGACACGATAGGGGTCATCGAACTCTCCCGGAAGTATTTGTGAAGGCGGAAGCGAAGAAGAGAGAGACCTCGAGAAAGCTGGGTCATAGAGCGAGATTTGTTGAAAGAATGGAAGGCGTAGCGCTGAGCAAAGGAAAGATGGAAAGTACTAACGCGGAATAGTGAAGAGTCCTCTAGAGGATGTGTCTTTTGTCTAAAAAAAAAGAGTGATAGGGAGCGTACTCATAACCCATTGGAGACGAAAGACGAATGCTTTGAGGTCGGATTTCGACTTATTTTTACTAGATATCATTCATGTCTTTATGTGTACTAGTTCTGTGAATCTTTCAGAAGTTAATTGTTATATATCGATTCTTATTCGTCCATGTTGTATTTTATAAAATGGTATTGTTGAAGTACGTGGTGCAAGGCGAAATGCGAGGCGTTTACGGAATAAAATGTTTGTTGGATTTCGTGAAATTGCGGAGTGGTTGATAGAGTCCTTTAATGACAGTGATGAGGAATAGGGCAATGTAGACACGGTTGATATTGAAGATACTTGTAGTGAAAGTAGCGAAGGTTCAGACAAATCGGAAGAGGACACCGAGAACATCTTATTAAAATTTTCCGTACCAAAAATTAAAAAATATATATTTTTTCAACAAAACACAGGTAAATTCAATTTTTAAATTGCTCAATTTAGTTACAAATATTTTTAAAGTGTGAAAATAAAAATAATCGCTATATTAGAGAGTCAGTGAATGCGCTATGGGGGCGATGAAAACAATTCAGCTCCAGCGGTCGTCAAAATTCTAAGAAAATTCAAACAACAGTTGGTTAAAATTTATTTTCCATCTTGTTATTGACCTAGGAATGAATACTGGGATTTGGTTGTTTTTGCGTGTAGATATGAATATAAAATAAAACTCAATACCATCCTCAGGGCTAATAAAATACGCAAATAATGGATATTTTTAACGCCACATATACAATTTACAACTATCCTTATACATCCTCTCTATTAATAACCCTATAATTCAATTGATAACTGCTATATTTTTATACTAATCCTCATGTGCATGTATAATATGTTTGCGGAATAAATAGCTATGGATCGAGGCATTTTGAAGGTCAAGAAAAAAAATTGTTTAATATAAAATCAAAAAAAATAAAAAAATCTCAGCGACCAATCTTCTCTCGGCTAAAATTGCATTGGCTAAAGTGAGTAGAGGCAATTTTAAAGAAAAATTTACGAAGCAGGAAATAAAAATGTACATTTTCTTATCGCGACACACAATTGTTTCTACATCTCTAAGAACTAAAAATTAGAAGAAAAGAACACTTCAAATATCTTCTAAATTAATCTAAGAACGCGTTTTACTAAGATAAGTCGTTACATGGCGTTAACGTTTGACTCACTCAAATGATTGGTAGCTTTTTTTAACATCAGAGATAATTGAATGTTTATTCGTTTTTAAAATGAAACTATATATTTGCTCAGCCGTACTTCAAAGCCCGAAAAAATGAATACAAAGATACAACATTTAATGGATTTAAATGAACAATAACAATGTGGTTTTGAACTAAAAATTACAGTAGATAAAATTGTGATTTAAAAAGGAATATTTTTATTAAGGTATTACTAGCGTAGATAGAATGAAACCACTAAGATATATTAAATCGACATAAATAAACAGAGTAACGTGTACTTATTGTGGGTCAACGTTAGAAAAACATACCTCACCGTCCGTTAAAATGAGATAATTGCAGTGGAGTAATACATTGTGTCTTATGAAGAAAAAGAAACGCTTATTAGAAAAACCAGTATTAAATGACGAAAGTGATGGAAGTTTACTTTGATTTGTAATAAATATTCCTTTGTAGTATTTTTTACATCGCTTTCATCCACCGGACATTTGAGAGAGCTATTTATCGTTTTCTGGAGTTAGATGGAAACCGTTGCGCTCGGTCGCCATGTTTGTATACGCTCTTGTACATTTCAAACGAGTCAAGCGAGATCCCGAATATTACTTGTACTATATTATTAACCGATAGATAAAAATTAAACAATTTTTTCTCGTCATTTTTCATATTGTTGTGTTTTAAAACAATCAGAAGAACAATCGAGAAACGTCTCGGAGATTCATAAGTGTAGACTACATTTTTCTATACAATTATATGCAGGTCCCATTCTTATTCCATTAAATAAACTAATTAAAATAAATAATGTTTTTTCTCATAGGCATTTGAAAAAGTGAGTCGACTTTTCTTAGTATTGGCATATAGTTTTACTAAAAAGAGACACACAAATGACAGTTTATTACAAGTCAATTGACTTTTACTTATGAATTGAGTACGAAAGACAAATAATCATAAATTCTGAAACACTTCATAAATCGTGAAATATAATACCTGGATATAATTGATTACATCTCTGTCAATTATTTTAAAAAATAGATCAAATTTTAACCAATGAAAATTCAAAGCATTTGCGTATTTTTCAAAAAATAATCGTGAAAATCCGTGATATTGTATTTTGGAAAATTAATTTTAAAAAAGTAGCATTTTCCGTTTTTGAACTAAAAAATGGTTTTACAAAATAATATAATTTATGGTTGATAACTATAGAATGGAGCCAAAATTTTCTTTTATCATGTATAAAACGTTATAATTATCTTTATGAGAGTACTTATTAAGCATTTTGTATGTGCTGTTCATACAGGCTTGATTTATGTTAAAAGAGACTTGGATTCATTCAATGGTAAAAAATGACAAAAATATGGAATCAAATGGCATAAACCTCATGTTTCAATGTCATTTTACCTCTAGAGAAGAGAAAAAGGTGTTTGTTGAAGATCGCGATGGTAGACTTTTTTTGACCGATTACACAAAATGAAAAGCCCACACTTTAAACAATATTGGTTTCAAGTTGCAATAATCCTTCAGGAGGTTCCTCAGGATTCAAATAATTTCAACTATTATCTTTACTTTCTCATATACGTGCTAGGAAGTATTGAAATCGTGTAAAAAATTCGAAAGTGAGATTTCGCCGGAAATATCAGTTTTGGCCATCCTTGATTCTGAAAAATGTTTTTTTTTTTTTACATAACGTCCGTCCGTGCGTGCGTGCGTAGAGAGTCTGAGTAAACGGATGAGTCAATTTAATTCATATTTCGTAGTTACTGTAGAATTTAATTGTTGTTGATGCACGTGCTCTAACTTTTCTTTTTTTACTTTTAAACAAAGGGTACTTCACATGAAGGTCAAAGTACTCTTTTGAATGTTTCTCAAAAACTGGTCTAACGATTTTACTTAAATTTTATGTACGTAAAGTAGAATTAGTATGCATTACATCCGCATTTGTGGTATTTCGCTTGAAAGTTTAGTATAGACGCAGTAAAATAATTTGTGTGCTACACGTACACATTAGTTTACTGTTTTAAGGAGCTTGAATAATATGTAGCAGTCTAAATAGACCAAGCTGACTAGAATACACTTTTGGTAAACTGAAATGAAAGATATGATAATGATAAAATGCATAAGAGGACAGCAAACGCACTGCAGATACGAAAATACATCAGTTTCTGTCTACAACGAAATTACATTTACATAACTCTTTTACGATATTCATGAGACTGATATGTCGCTATATGTGTTAAAAAATAATATTAGGAATATTTATTTTACTTTCAAAAATTTCAAATATAAGACAGTAAATAAAAGTTAATCTAGCGACTTTGAGCATGAATAGAAATCTGGAAGACGACCAAAATATAGAGGAGCATACGTCAGATATGACCCTTTCACTATAGAATTTTTTCTCACTCTATGCCGCAGACGGAGAAACGTATATGAGAAAGTAAGTTTCCGTTTATTGTTTAAACAGACGTTCCAAATAATTTACTTGTAATAGTATAGATTAAGTTCAAAACATTACAGGGACGAGAAAGTTCCACATTTCGTACAACTTGTGATTGTAAATTAGGTGCAGCTTTAAATACCAATGTAAAGTCACATGTTGGCAAAACACGCGAATAGTAGTTCACACGGCTATGAAGAATCACAATATAAATTTGAATGTAAAATGTCTGAGGTTAATGTTTCAAGCGCACTCATTCACCCTCCGCGATGTTGTCGGAGTCGGGTTTCTCCGAGAACAATGAAGGAAAGAAAAAGACAAAACTGATAAGAACAGAAGAAAATCATTCAGATGAACAAATCAGATACTCGAAATTAAAGTACATTAAGCGTATTCAATCACGTCAAATCTTATGTCAAAACTATCCCTGAACAGGCTCCGATGGTGCCCAAGGGGTTCGCGGAGGGTAGAGCTCCGCAATTACTTGACCTCGGCACTAGGAGGAGGAGGAGATGTGGTCAGTATCTCGCTCCGACCAGTTTGACCCCAGAATAGAATCTGGTACTCATTTTAAAGCAGGCTGGGTAGGTCTGGATGTTGAGGTGTGACGAAAAATCTCTCATCGGGGATCAAACTTCGGTCATCCAGTCAGCAACTCAGCGCTCTGCCCCACTGAGCTGACTGCAAAATCTTATGTAGACAAATAATTAATATCTTACATTTTATGGTCGAATAATATTTATATTCTCTGTAAAGAGCTCACAACGTTTTCTCTTGTTGTTATGTTCATTGTTATAATGTGTTATTATTTGATCACCTGTGAGTTCTTCACAAAAAATATAAATATTGTTCGTCCATAAAATGTAAGATATTAATTATTTTAATTAGATTATATAATGGACGTTAGTAGTAGGAGAATTTGATGCGGATAACTGAAGTAATAGTATTTATTTAACTGCAAATGGAGAGATCTCACCCAGAGGCAGAAATATATGGAAATTAAATAATTACATGTGCGAAAATACTTATCACGGAGAAGTGAAATTAAAAATGTGTAAATAAATGATTAAACTAATATTAAAGTGTTAAATATTAAAACATGTGACCTAAAAATCAATAATTTTTTATTGCCCGTACTCTCAATTCACCCCTTCAGTGCACTTCACACTTCCCTTCTGTCCCTCTCCATGTCCCTTGTATTTCCC
The DNA here is from genome assembly GCA_002313205.1 of Laupala kohalensis. NCBI lineage: Eukaryota > Metazoa > Arthropoda > Insecta > Orthoptera > Trigonidiidae > Laupala > Laupala kohalensis. Next base: position 630,327 of record NNCF01128441.1, read on the forward strand.
TCTTGTATCACTTCACGTCACTTCCACTATCTTCCCGTCTACACTAGCGCACCCCTTGTTACAGACCTCGCCAATTTAAAAAAAAAAATTGTATGCTCCCCTTTGTTTAGATCGTTTTTTAATTGAAGAGAATTGCTGAGCCCAAACTTAATAAATACTACAAAATATTATTTATGAAAATTTAAGTTATCTCAATTCAGGTTTCTCGTGAAGAATATGATTTTCACAATTTTATGTGTCGAAATATGCTTTTTCGTCAGTTATGAAAAAATTCCTTTTTTTCTGTTTAATTTTTGGATTGTTTTATAAAAATAGTGGATGTACATTAAAAGCACCATTTTTGTTTTACATGTTGTTTTGTAAAAACTGATCTATCGTACTGTACATGAAGTTCATAACTAGTTAAAAATGTTAATAAAGAATAATGCGGGTTAAGTTGAAATATCTTTTCATGAAGCTCCCGAACAAAAGGTTTAATCCAATGTTATTTTGTGTAAGAAGAGGACATAATTATTAATTTATCATACATAATTAATCATAGTTCGTGTCTAATTAAATTTACTAAACGATGTATATAAGAAAAATTCACTGTTGTAATTTACGACGTTGCAACTTACATATTATCTTCTGTAAGTAAAAACATTTGTTGGAGCTAACAGTTACACCAACACCAACTAACAATTGAAGGAAGCTTTCAAACAAATCCTTTTCTGCGTAACTGCATTTTCCCTTCCTGTACGAGTTTTTGGGGCTCCAATGACCTTTGATGTGGACATGAGCCGTAAAGACACATTTGGTTCGTAGAAGGAAAAGAAATTCGGAAGCGAATGAATCTGACGAATTCCCTCCCCTCGTCCGCCACAACACGTCGCGTCCCCCCGAACTTTCTAGCAAAGACCTCTCAAACAATCAATGTGAGAGTTAATTATACGCTGAAAGAGAGAGAGAGAGAAAAATACTGTTTCGCGGGATAGGGCGGTTTATCCGAGGCTGAATAAAAGGGGCTCTACTGCTTAAATTAAATCATTGTAGTTCTACAAATTCTGTAGTTTTACGACCAGTTTCATTGAATAAGTTTCTATTTTTGTCGGGAAAGGCAAAACATTTCGAACTGTTTAAAAAAAAAAAAATTGTGACACGTGACGTAGTTTTTTATGTCAATGTCATTAGTGATTACTTGGAGATTCATTAAAAAACTGCTTCGAAAGTGATCCAGTCCTTCCGTAATAAAGTGCTTGGGAGCGTGGTTTAGATCTGTCGTGATGCAGACGTTCACAGCAAGGTGGAAACACCTCTCCAAGTCAGTCAAATGACTGAGAAGTAAAATTGTTTAATATCACAACATTAAGTATTTTAATGATAAAAATATTATTTAATTTCTATCTCTCAGTTAACACTATAGTACTAACAATATTAGGGAACTCGCTTGACTTGTTTAACATAAACATGGCAATCGAGGCAACGGTTTTGTGATTTAAGTATTACACCTCGGAAAACGTGAAATATCTTTTTGAAATGTCCGGTGACACCCCGACAAAAGCGACGTAAAAATACTACGAAAAACTTGCTACAAATCAAAGTAAATTTCCATCACTCTCGTGATTTAAAAGTTTATCTTTTCTTGAAAATAATGTTTCCTCCATAAGGCGCAATGTATTACACCACAATGTAATTACAATCGCAATTATTTTCTTTAAATGACGGGTAAGGCATGTTTTCCAAGTTGAAATCGTAATAAGTACATGTTATTCTTATTAATGCCGATTTGAGATCTCCTAGTGATTTAATTCTTCCTACCCTTGTACATTAAGGATACATTCGTGTCCTTAAGGTGAAGAACGAATTATTGTGTCAAAGAGACATAATACGCGTCTGTGAGGGCATCCAAATCGTCTTGCTAGTTGTCTCATTTATAGGTCTGGACTCAGCGGTGCCTGAAGAGAATGAAGACCTGCTGACTTAATTTCATTAAATTTAACGACAGTTTCTAAGGTTATTATCTCAAAATGCATTTTTTGAAAAAGAATATTCGAAAACTGTTTGTCTATGTTTTATAGTATGTTTAATTGGTTTTTAGAAAACGGTCGTAAGCAGTACATGAATGGATCAATGTGGTTAATACACTTGTGGTGTTTGAATAAAAAAGGACTCTAATGACCTTGATGTTGGCAAGCCCTAAAGCCCTTAATCTTCGTCGGAATTTAGTGTTAATTTAATCTGCACTCTTACATTCAAAAATTTTAAATTTAAATCATTCGTGATATTTAGTGAAAATTTGAGAAAAAAGTATCACACTTCTTCATCTCTTTAAAAAAGGAGTTTCGGAAATGCTTCCTGGGTGATTTTTTACAACACATCCGATCAAAAATCCTTTTGTTTGTTTTCTCTGTGCTTTGATGATTGTGTGAGACATCATATAAAACAAAACAAATAATTCCCTCCTTTTCACCCACGTAGAATTCAAATACGAATCGACAATTCCTGAAACCGCTTCTCATGTTTGATTCAACAAACAGTACATACAGAAAGAGAAATTATATCTCGATTAAATTGTGTAATGTAGTTTATCATATCGTTATCTCTAACGACTAACTACCGTAATCGTGCGTTCAATGTCTATTCCACCCATAGACATTGAAATATCGAGAAAACCCGAAAACTCGTTCCAAAATACACAAATTAACAACGTTCTCGTACAAAAATCGTGATGATAACTCAAGTAGTTCGTAAGGTGTAGTGAAAATAGTAAAAATGCAACGAATTTGAATGAATTTACGTTTTCAATACTGTCCGTATGTATGAGGAATAATCGAATCGCACAACTAAACACTTTTTTGCAGGTATTTCAAATGTTTCATGTTTGCCTAAAGTACCTGAAACAATTCTACTCCATTCTTTTTCATATTTATAATAGAGTTGTTAAAATTATGATTTGACTTCCTTGTTGGAGCTCAAGACTTTCTCGCATGGTTGTAACGTCATGTTTCAATAAAAAACCTATCATATTGAAAGATTCTACTAAAAGAGGAAAGTCATTTGAAAAGAGTGATTTTAGAAACGTGTCATATACATTCATATAAATTACGTATATATAATTAATATAAATGTGAATACACAATTAGAAAGCAACATTTTTATTAAAGACCATGAATGTGTTTCCTATATGATTAAATCGTAAATGAAGTTCCAACATTTTATGGGTTATATTGGTAATGCTCGTTTTTTAAGAAATGCATGTTACCCATACTGTGTGTTTAGATAGTATTCAACCAGGCAATGACGGAGAAGGTGACGTCTGTAACAAACCTTTCATAATTTCAGTTAGGGATTTTAAATTTAAATGTGAATGATGTAATAATTTCCAAATAACATGATTTTAATAGTTTATCTGCACCTCAGGTATGTTATGTAAATATGTTTCTAATATATTATTATAATTAGTGTCATGAATTAAAATGTAAATCTTATGTGTATGACAAACTACCACTTCTGTTGTTGTAGTAATTAGTCTAACCGTGAAGAAGAGATAAAATTTAATCTCGAAACATTGACTGAATAAACAATATAATAATGAAAGATGTCTTACTTATTTAAAATCTAATGAAGGTGGAGGGATAAGGAATTGGTGAATGAAATTGATTGTCTGAAACTTACGACTCATAGACTCAACAAGGTTTAATGTCAATTTTAATAATTTGAGTTTTATTTCGCTATAATAGTTCAAATTCTCACCATACCGCCACAGAGCCTGGCGCGATTTAAGAATCAATACGGAAAGGTCTAGTACATACGATAATCTCTAGTGTGATCAAGTTGGTCTTGGTTTGTACTGATTCAAAATGTTGGTAGTCGAATGCCGATTATCCAAAATCAATACATAGTTCTTGTTTAGTGCATGGCTGTGTATATCACTTCGACGCTGATTTTGTCAAGGAGAGTGTGGACTGGAATGTCGGCATTTTTACCTCATTTCATTTGGTCGTGTACATCGTAAATGATTGGCTTATGTGTCTTAGATATTGTAAAATTATTATGAATTGAATTATTAATTTTTCTGACTCATATGAAGCAATAATTGAAAATTAGAAATTCCGCGATACAAATAGATTGAACCAATCACTGACTACTGTCCAGCATCTACTCGTCAGCTGTCTTCCCTCTTCCTTGCTAACACGGAAATACGGTGTAGTGAATTCACAATAAAAGTGCGGATTGGCCGTATGCATTATGTCTTGTCACTTCGTTACTATAATGTACTTTTATTGATTAAGAGTGGAAACTTAAAAGTATGATCAGTCAATCAATATTCATTACAAAAAGTTCTGTAACACATAATAATGATGAAGCGACAATGCAAGCTAAACAAATGCCACTCGTTAACAAACAACAAAGTAAGGCGAAAGAATGTTGAAGCTTCATTCAACAATGTGAAAAAGAATCTTGAGAAGTCTTCATTACAGGCACAAGTTATTGTTCGTTATTGGTTTCTGCCCACGAGTTTCGCAGTGAAGTACAGTCACTATTCATTTACTACCTTCATCTTCACGGGCTTCCTTCCTTGCTTTCACTCCGGATATTAGATGTTAATGAAGTTTTTATTATTCGAGGTTATATTGAACCGAGGTGAGTTTGAAGTTTTTATTATTCACTTCGCATGGTCAACATTTTTGTTTGGTTGTATACGATTTCTGGTCTCTCATATTAAGTGTCGATCGCTGCTTTGCTGGACAATATTGATAGATCTTACAAATTAAAGACATCATAATTTGTATTTGTCCACGTATGTATTAATTTTTCATTTAAAATTTAACGTAGTTCAGCCATATTTTCAATTAGTATCTACGGACAAATTATGAAACAAGCAATGGCAAAATACTGGTTAAAATGATACTAGCAATAAATATTTCTGGAAAACGTTACAATTCAATTGATGTATACTTATCGCAGTAAATTTCGCTTACATAGACAATCAAAGTATTTGACTTCTTTTGCATAATAGCCAATGCTTATGAATATTATTGTTACTTATCTCCGTATTCTTTTAAAGCAGAAGGCCGTCAACATTTCATGTTGGTTGTGTTGTGTAAAAATAAGTTTTGGAACATCTAAAATTATTTGATAAAAAATATCGAATTTCAATCAATGCATTTATTAATTTATATTTATATGAAATTACTGTGTTTAACCGTTTACTTAGTATTTTACTTACTTTCTAATATATGTAGTATATAGGAAGTATTGTAATCGCGAAAAAATTCGAAAACGAGATTTTTGCGGAAATATCCATATAGGAGACCCCTGATTCCAAAAAAGTGTTTTTTGGCTGGACGTCCGTCCGTCTGTGCGCAGCACTCCTGACCGAATGGAAAAATATTTTGTTTTCATTTTTCGTATTTAGGGTAGAATTTATTTCAGACCTATGCATGTGCTTTCAATTTGCTTTCTACTTGAACACAAAGGGCATTTCACTTGAAGGTCAAAGTACATTTTTGAATATTATTCAAAAACTGGTCCAACGATTTTGCTTAAATTTTCTGCACGTAAAGTAGAATTAGTATGCATTACATCCGCATCAGCGGTATTTCGCTTGAAAATTTGGTACAGATGCAGTAAAATAATTTTAGTAATTTGTAAATTTATTGGCTTTGAGCCCGACTAAAATGTTAGTTATTGTTCAGTACACTATTACATGCATTTTTAGTTAACGGTTTTTTCTTGCACTGCACCTTTTGCTGGATTTTCTTATTAATTGGTGCATGCTGTGTGTCATATTTAATGTTCGTGTATATTATTCGATGCGTGAGGATGTTATTTTATATTATTTCTTATCGTTTTAATATTTAACGTTGCTAGTGCTTTTGTTTTGAAGCTAATGTTTGGTAAATCTTTTTTTATTTTTTTTATTTTTCATGATATTTTTGATGCAATGTTTTATATCTGTTTTAATAGTTAAAAGTAGTATTATTGTAAAAATATATTTTAACACTTACAGAATTCTTTGACTAGATAGATATGGAGCGTAACGAAATAACAGGACGTGAATAAAACAAACAGTATCACCTATTTAACCGAAATAATTAATATGGATTAATTAATTAATTGATCAGGAATTGATGGGATGGTCCCTTGCTTACTTCCGGAGAGTAAATTAGTTTTTTTTTCCCTCCACGTGGTCATACGCAGTTTGTACTGTTTTTTGACAATAAATTTATTTATTTATTTATTTATGGGCTCTAATGACCTCGATGTTGACGAGCCCTAAAGCCCCACCAAAAAAAAAACAAAAAAAAACGAAATAATTAATAGATACGTTTAGTATTTATTAGTACAATTTTGAAATTTCAAAAAAATTAAATCTGTATTTACTAAATAAATTATATAAGAATATTTATGGTATTCTGGCTTTGTTCTCGCGTTCATAATATCCTATTTATATTTATTAATAAATATATCTTTTGAATTGGAATATAATTCTTGCTGATCTTATCTCCAAAAAAACAAAAAAAAAACAGAATTTGTATTTTAGAAATTCCTTTATATAGTCCGTAACATTTACATGTATCGTTGTTTTACCGAACATATTCCTGAGAGAATAGTAATTTTATCATTCTTTTCCTGAAAAATGACAAAGTATGAATACATTAGAAGACAAGTTTAAATTTATTAAATGTTTGAGTCATTATTTAATTTCAGAGTTGGGTTATTTACTTTTTAGCGTTTTTTCAGAAATTATTTGTAATTTTTGTTACAAGTAATTATCTTCCAGATTTCGTGTATAAAAAATGTTACTAGAAAATGTGTGTCTGCTACGTCCAAATATTATAGACGCTTCCAATTCATTTTCTGGCATATTTTCATGTTCTTACCCCATCATATTTGGAGTCAGCGTAGTCAGTAGTGGGTAGAGCGCTGAGTTGCTGGCTGGATGGCCAGGATTCTATCTCCTGTGGGGTAGTGATTTTTCATCACACCTCAACCACCAGACTGACTCCCAGGCCTACACAGCCTGCTATATAGTGAGTACCGAGTCTATCCTAAGGTCAAAGTGGCTGAAGCGAGATGCTGGCCACCTCTCCACCTAGTGGCGAGGCGTAATAACTGCGCAGTTCTATCCTTCGTAAACCCCTTGGGCACCTTCGGGGTCTGTTGTGGGACAGTTGGACTTTTTGATCTCAAAAAATTTAGTTAGTGTCTTCAATTATAATCTATTTACTTAATGTTAGCTGATGAGACACAAGCAATGGTTACTTCGGGACAATCCTTATTGTTCTTTGGAGCACAGAATTCAATTTTGACAGTCAGAGATTGAACTTTTTCAAATAAGTAATAATTTTACGGCTTGCATCACTGAAAATTAATGAATCGTCGCGTATAATCTTGGAATTCAGTAAAATGATTCTCTCTCCACAAAGTACCATAAATTTTGATTAAAACTCTCTGAAGAAAACCGTTGAAAAACCAGGGACAACCAAGATAGATTACGTACGTAAATGAGATTCTGTTTATTTCTTCTTAATTTTATCAATTTTGCAAATTACAAGAAACCATATGAAACTTGCTTAGAAATAAAAATATCTTAATCACATGTGTATTTTTAAAATTCTATTGTTCGTTTTGCATGCGTGTATTAATTTGTAAGCATTTATCTAGATTCATGGTTTATTAGTTCCTTAATTATTCCCATTCAGTTTTGAAGGTCAAGAATAAAGCTGAGGTTATGAATAACAAAGTTACTTATGTTAAGTGTGCGTTAGAATAAAGGGTTTTGTTTGCAAATGATGTTTTCACACGCATTAAACCATCGTGTTAAGCTGCGTAAACAGGAACGAAAGAAGATCGCTGTGAGCGACTTTTAGAACGCGTGCTCAGGAAAAATATACTTCGTAGAGTGTTGGACAAAGGTTGTTCCATCGGTCTCAAATTTCAAAAGAAATAATGAAATGGTTTTTTATTTTGACACATACGGTAAAAACCGTTTGAACTTTTTTTCATATTTCCCGAAAGTACAATGTTGAAATTTATTATCAGCACCCAAAAACCATGAAGGGGAAAAAATTGAAACTTCTCCAAAACTTTCAGGATATACACACCGAATGACAGGACTTACAGTAAAAAGA
>NNCF01128442.1:10348-41049 GCA_002313205.1 Laupala kohalensis
ACCTCGTCACCATTTCCTATTCCTATCTCCACACCCATTTCTTTTCCTGTCCCCGTTCTTTCACCTACTGCTTCCTCATCTCCCACGTCAACATCTATTCCTCCTGTCGCCCCCATACACCGTTACAACTTGCGCTCAGGAGTACGATGTGGTACTCGAAGGTGACAATCGCGTTCAGGTGCTGTGTGCGGGCTTCATCCGGAACTAGAAGCTGTACCAATTTCAAATTCCTCTCCACAATCTAACGTCGATTCCATTTCTCGTGAGTCACAAACTCTTTGCGAAAATAAAATAATTATATTTCATCATAATGTCCAATCCCTTTCAAACAAATTGACAGACATTGAAATTCTGGTACACGAAAATCGATTCGATTTGCTATGCCTCACAGAGCATTGGCTTTCAACTAACAACATCAACGATACTGCTATTTCTAATTATTATTTAGCAAGTTCTTACTGTCGGCAAAATTTTAAAGGCAAAAATCCCCACGGAGGTACGTGTATCTACGTTCGTAATGATATTTTATCTTCTCCACTGACAGGCTACGAGAACTTCTGCGTAGATAGTGTGTTCGAAATTTCTGCAGTTGAACTGACCGACACCGGTATTGTTGTTTTGTGTATTTATAGACCTCCTCAATCAGATCTTGACATATTTTTTCGGAACTTCGAAAATGTTTTAGAACATATCGCACATAAATCTACTAAATCTATCGTTATATGTGGTGATTTCAATATCGATTTCTTGAGTACATCCGACTCTGCACATTCACCAGTTAATCGATTCAAGAATCTTATCGACTCCTTCAACCTTATTACTACGATAAATGACCCCACTCGCCTCTCCGGCTCATCTCAAACATTGCTAGATCAAATTATAGTCAACAATGGAATCTCGTATCTCTCTGAAGTGTTTATCGCCGGATACAGTGATCACCTTGCTCAAGTATTGACTATTAATAATACACTAAAACCGCTTAAAATCCTTTACAAATTTACAAGAGAGTTTAATGACATAAATAAATCCATATTCGTAAATTATTTGCGTGAAGAAACATGGAAAGATGTTTACAATTGCCAAAACACCGACGACAAATTCAATGTATTTATCTCAACATTCCTAAAACATTACAACTCTAGTTTTCCCATAAAACGCAAGTTAATTAACACAAAAAAATACAATAGATGGATCACCCTAGGGATAAGAATTTCTTCAAAAAACAAACGCCGTTTATATTATCTTTCAAAACGCTATAACCAGCCACCCGAATTCCATAATTATTTTCGTAAATATAAGACTATTCTCCGAAAAGTAGTCTATGCAGCTAAAGTTATGGAAAACGACAGGCATATACTAAAATCGAACAACCGGATGAAAGCCATGTGGAATATTGTTAACAATTACACGTCAACTTCTGAAAATCGCGAAGAAAATGTTTCTTTACTAAACGATGGCAAGATCGTGTCAAATCCTCAGGACATCGCAAGTTTGTTTAATTCTCACTTCTCAGAAGTTGGTAAAATAACGAACTCAATATATCCAAATCAATGTCCTCCAATTATTACCACCCACATACCCAATTCTATGTTCACTTCCGAAACTAACGCCAGTGAAGTCATGGGAATCATCAGCTCCTTAAAAAACAAATTTTCACGAGGCATAGATGATATACCTGAGTTTATTGTTAAATCTTCGTCCCACGCTATATTAAATCCACTCGTAAATATTTTTAATAGTTCTTTATCGGAAGGGGTGTTTCCCAATATATTTAAGAGAGCTAAAGTGAAACCTTTACACAAGAAAGGAAACAAACTTAATATTGGAAATTACCGACCAATATCTCTACTACCCACTTTCTCAAAAATCCTAGAAAAATTGTTCTATAAGCGTCTTCTAGATTTTTTATCAAAATATAACATTCTCTCTGACGATCAACACGGTTTTAGGAAATCCTTTTCCACTACAAGCGCCATATTTTCCTTCTTAAACGATGTTACCACATCTCTAGACAGTGGAGAAAATCCTCAGGGTGTTTTTCTTGACTTATCCAAAGCATTCGATGTCATCGATCACGGAATTCTCCTTACCAAATTGCATTCTTTAGGCATTCGTGGACTTCCACATCAATGGCTAACTTCTTATTTAAAAGATAGATATCAACAAGTAGAAATATCCTATACTAAAAATAAAATACTTGAGCGTTGTCTTTCAGAAACAAAGCCACTTACTTGCGGAGTACCCCAAGGATCAATTCTCGGCCCTATACTCTTTTTATTGTATGTGAACGACATGTCATCATCCACATCAGATTGCAAAATGGTTCTTTTTGCTGATGACACTAATTTACTATGTAAACACGCCAATGCTCAAAAAGTTTTGTCTAACCTTTCGACTTGGTTCCATGCAAATCGTCTCATTGTAAACACTGACAAAACAGTGTCTATGTCATTTCACAATAGTATCACAAAATCTTTACCCCAGGTTTCTCTTTCTTTAAACGGAACACAATTAAAAACTGTTACAAATACAAAATTCTTAGGTCTCCATATTCAAGACAACCTCAAATGGAATTGTCACATTGACAATCTTAATTCCCAATTAAGCAAATTGTGTTACGCATTCCGAATCTTAGTTAACGCAGTTAGTCCACGTATTTCCCGTTGCGTATATTTTGCAAACGTTTACTCCCATTTACGTTACGGCATTACCTTCTGGGGTAATTCCGGTCAGAGTATTCAAACTTTCAGAATTCAGAAGAGGATAGTTCGGATAATTTGTAAATCTCACCCCCGAAACTCTTGTAAACCTTTATTCAAGGAATTAAATATATTAACACTTCCCTGCATTTATATTTATGAAACAGTCGTGTTTGTTAAGTCCGAATTACTGAAGTGCCACCCTTGCTTTATACGAAACAGTCTCGTTCACGAACACTATACACGCAATAGTAGTAATATTCATCGCCCTAGAGTGTCAACCACTCTTTGCCAAAAGGGACCATACCATTCGGGAATCGTTCTATATAATTCCCTGCCCAAGAATATAAAAGATATTATGAAATTGAATATCTTCAAATCCGCGGTTAAAAACTACCTCCTGCACCAGTGCTTCTACACTGTAAAAGAATTTATTGATTTTAACAAAAGTTAAATTCGTCTTGTGCTTTATCACGCCATTGCTGTAGTACTTTTTAAACAACTTATAACAATTTCAAAAACTATTTTCTTGCATGATTGTGTTGTCTTATGGCTCATATTAATTTAGTTTTATGTGTACTCAACATTGGCACGTTTGTGTACATAAATTCTGTAGCCCCATCCTGGCCCGGGTTTTTCTCCGGTTTTCCTTCGGGTAGAGGCGGATTTATCATACAGGTTCTCTAGGCTTTGTCTAGGGGCGGGTCTATTGTAACAATAAATCGTGAATTTAGTGTTATTTCAATTTTTAAGCACTATACTCAGAATAATCTATAGTTCGATAATAACTTACATGTAATTTTTTGCTTAAAATTACAAACATATTGACATTCTATTAGTATTATAACTCGCAGCTAACTTTTTATCTTATCTAGGAACTTTTGCTGAAATTTTTGAATCCGCCTCTGCCTTAGGGCCCTTGATCGGAATTGATGGGATGGTCCCTTGCTTGCTTCCGGAGAGTAAATTAGTTTTTTTTCCTCCACGTGGTCATACGCAGTTTGTACTGTTTTTTGACAATAAATTTATTTATTTATTATAAATTTATTTACCAGCACCTGCGTGCGCTGTTGGAGCGCCTCGCGCAGTACGGCGTCGTAGTGAACACCGGAAAGTGCATTCTCGGAGCCACCGAAGTGACGTTCCTCGGCTACTCAGTGTCCGCCGCGGGCACGCGCCCACCCCTCGACCGCGTCGCCGCGCTCCGAGACTACGCTCGGCCGGAGACCGCGCAGGGGCTCCGTCGCTTCCTCGGAATGCTGAACTTTTATCGTTCCTTCGTGCCACGAGCGTCTGAACTCCAGACTCCGCTGCATGACGCTCTCGCCGGAAGCAACCTAAAAGGGAAGGACCCCGTGCCCTGGACACCGGAGCTCGAGAGCGCATTCGAGACGTGCAAGGAGGGCCTGTCAACGGCCACACTCCTCGCACACCCGATTCCCAACGCGCCATTAGGACTTTTTACCGACGCGTCGAGCGTGGCCGTGGGCGCCTGCCTGCAGCAGCACGTCAACGACGCCTGGCAGCCCCTCGCATTCTTCTCACGGAAGATTAGCGGTCGACAGGCCGAGTGGCCGGCCTACTACCGCGAACTACTCGCCGTGTACGAGGCAGTGCATCATTTCCGCCACATTCTGGAAGCTCAGCACTTCCGCATTTACACGGACCACAAGCCGCTTGTCCACGCTNTCGAATTTACACAGACCACAAGCCGCTTGTCCACGCTTTTTCACAACGCAGGGACAAACTCCCTCCCGTCCAGGTAAACCAACTCACTTTCATCGCGCAGTTTACCACGGACGTGGAACACATCCGCGGCGCCGACAACGTGGTGGCCGACTGCCTCTCGCGCGTAGAGGCCATCGCTCAACAACCCTCGCACCAGGACATCGCCGACGCCCAGGTGGGCGACGAGGACATTCAGGACTACCTCAGCCCAGACTCTTCACTCCGCCTACAGAGGGTCGACATCCCGGGCACTTCTACCACGCTCCTCTGTGACGTGTCGACGGGCCGCCGAAGTGACGTTGCTAGCGCCGACGACGCCATCACGCGACGTACGCGCGCCGGCCGCCACGTACGCTTCCCGACTCTTTACCAGCCCGGCTAGGCTCCGCCTCTCCACGGGGGAGGGGGTGGCGGCCTCACCAGCACATTATGTGGTGGCAACAATGAAGATACAAACAGAAGAAGACGATAGCACATGCGATTGAGTCCACCCATTGTTGACCAGCGGGCGATGTGGGTGGTGAAGCCAATTGTTCTAAGTTAGTTGGTTCCGAGGAAGCGTACGAGAAGCATCGAGCTAGTGTAACCGCGAGGAAGCGTACGAGAAGCATCGAGAGTGTAACGCGCACCCAAATACTCTTTTTATTTTATTACAAATGCACTATTTACATTCAATATAAATTTATTGTTATTTCACGTGGAACAAATGTTCTGCGGTCGCCGTGCAATAGAAATTTAATGTCTCTATAATAGATTTCAATATCATTTGTAAGGTTATGGTTTTGTTTTTTACATGTTTAATTAACTTTAATATATTTCTCTGCTTTATTGCAATGTAAAAAATAAAGTTTTTACCATGAAGATTGTAAGTGGGTGTTTTTGTTGACTTATCCAAGGCATTCGATGTAATCAATCACGAAATTCTCCTTTCCAAATTACATTATTTAGACTTACGTGGACTTCCACATCAATGGCTAACTTCTTATTTAAAAGATATATATCAACAGGTAAAAATATCCTATACTAAAAATAAAATACTTGAGCGTTGTCTTTCAGAAACAAAGCCACTTACTTGCAGAGTACCCCAAGGTTTAATTCTCGTTCCTATACACTTTTTATTGTATGTGAACGACATGTCATCATCCACATCAGATTGCAAAATGGTTATTTTTGCTGATGACGCTAATTTACTATGTAAACACGCCAGTGCTTAAAAAGTTTTGTCTAAACTTTCGACTTGGCAAATCGTCTCTTTGTAAACACTGACAAAACAGTGTCTATGTCATTTCACAATAGTATCACAAAATCTTTACCCCAGGTTTCTCTTTCTTTAAACGGAACACAATTAAAAACTGTTACAAATACAAAATTCTTAGGTCTCCNTTCAAATGGAATTGTTAAGTTGACGATCTTAATTCCCAATTAAACAAATTGTGTCATAGGAAATAATGTTAGCACACGTATTTCCCGTTGCGTATATTTTGCAAACGTTTACTCGCATTCACGTTACGGCTTTATCTTCTGGGGTAATTCCGGTCAGAGTATTCAAACTTTCAGAATTCAGAAGAGGATAGTTCGGATAATTTGTAAATCTCACCCCCGAATCTCTTGTAAACCTTTATTCAAGGAATTAAATATCTTAACACTTCCCTGCATTTATATTTATGAAACAGTCGTGTTTGTTAAGACCGAATCACTGAAGTGCCACCCTTGCTTTTTACGAAACAGTCTCGTTCACGAACACAATACTCGCAATAGGAATAATATTCATCGCCCTAGAGAGTCAACCAGTCTTTGCCAAAAAGGACCTTATAATTCGGGAATCGTTCTATATAATTCCCTGTCAAAGAATATAAAAGATATTATGAAATTGAATATCTTCAAATCCGCGGTTAAAAACTACCTTCTGCACCAGTGCTTTTACACTGTAAAAGAATTTATTGATTTTAATAATAGTTAAATTCGTCTTGTACTTTATCACGCCATTGCTGTAGTGCTTTTTTAATAACTTATAACAATTTTAAAAACTATTTTCTTGCATGATTGTGTTGTCTTGTTGCTCAAATTAATTTAGTTTTATGTGGACTCAACTTTGGCACGGTTGTGTACATTAATTCTGTAGCCCCATCCTGGCCCGGGTTTTTCTCCGTTTTTCCTTGGGGTAGAGGCGGATTTCTTTACAGGTTCTCTAGAACGATAAACATTTTCCCTTTTGCGAGTATTGCGTTCGTGTACACGTCACTTTCGTATGAAGCAAGGGTGGCACTTTAGTAATTTTGTCTTAACAAAAACTACCTATCATAAATATAGATACACTGGTGTGTTAAAATATTTAATTCCTTAAATAAAGGTTTGCAAGAGTTTCGGGTGTGAGATTTACAAATTATCTGAACAGTCCTCTTTGGAATTTTAAAAGTTTGGATTCTCTGACCGGAATATTCCCAAAAGGTAATGTAATACCGTAAATGGGCGTAAACGTTTGCAAAATATAGGCAACGGGAAATATGTGTACTAACTTCTTTAACTAAGATACGGAATGCGTAACACAATTTGCTTAATTTTGAATGTATATTTTCAATGTGACAATTCCAATTGAGTCTGTCTTGAATATGGAGACCAAAGAATTTTGTTTTTGTAATATATTTTAATTGTGTTCCCTTTAACGAAAGAGAAATCTTGAATCAAGATTTTGCGATACTATTTTGAAATGTCATAGACAGTTTTGTCTGTGTTTACAATGAGACGATTTGCATGGAGGACGAGAGGTTAGACCGAACTTATTGAGTGTTTACGTAGTAAATTAGTGTCATCAGCAAAGAGAACCATTTTGCTATCTGGTGTGGAGGACATATCGTGCTCCTACAACAAAAAGAGTGCAAGGACTTGCGGAACTACGCAAGTAAGTGACTTTGTATCTAAAGGACAATGCTTAAGTGCGATTTTTTGCATGGGATATTTCGACCTGTTGGTGCCTATTTTTTCAAAAGGAAGTTTGCAAATGTAAGTCCACGAATTCCAAAAGAATGCAATTTTGAAACGAAGAATTTCGTGATCGATGACAGCGAATGCTTTGGATAAGTAAAGAAAAATGCCCTGAAGATTTTCTCCATGGTCAAAAGACGTGGTAACGCTTTTTATGGCTCTGGCAGTGGAAAAGGATGTTCTAAAATCGTGTATAAAATCAGAGAGAATTCTATTTTTTGATAAAAAATATAGAAGACGCTTATAGAACAATTTTTCTAGGATTAAAAAAAGTGGGTTGCAGATAAATTGGTTGATAATTTCCAACATTGAGTTTTTTTTCTTTTTTGTGTAAAGGTTTCACTTCAGCTCTCTTAAATATGTTACGAAATATCCCTTTTGATAAACAACTGGCAAATTATATTATTTTTTCATTTCAAAACCATTCCAAAAGTTTTCTCCCTCACATTTTAAAACCATTTTTGTTAAATCAATAACTGCACAATAAGAAATTTTATTTCCATTTTTAATTTCTTATGTGTTTTTTTTTCTTACAAGTATTACAACATCATCAGCATGACCATTACACAATACTCCTTCCTACCCCCACCTCATACTGTTACTTCATAAATAATCGTTCTACTCCTAACATTTAGTCTTCTGCTGTAAACACATTCATTTTCGTCATCTGATATGCCAGCAAACATAAAAATAATATTATCAGTTTGTATGAAGCAAATGAACTAGGTAAACGACACACATATTTGTACTTATCTTCTCATTATTCAGTTTTGGTATTGAATACCGAATTGCAATGCCCACTTCTTGCCCCTCAACTTGTACTTTACCATAATAGTATGTTATCTTGTAACCGAAACTTTCATTTACATCAGAAGAAAACAGTTCTGAGTTCAATAAGAAGGTACTGTTAAAAGAAACAATCATTAGAGATATTCGTAAGATTAATGACCCATTGACTATGAATAAAGTTTCGTGCACTTAAATGAAGAAAGGAATTGTGGATAATAACGTTCAAAACGTCGCAGTGAAGAAATCATGGATGCAGATACATTTCTTTTTGTAGTGTTAATTTTCTGTAGTCTTCCATTGTATGTTGTGCCGGATATTAATCAACTTCATATTCCTGGAGGAATTATGTAAATATTGTGATGAAACTTCAGATGTGAATTATACTTTAAGCTCACATTTTTTAAATAGATTAATCATTTTATTGCAGGCCACAGAAATGTAAAGGACCATGTGTAAGATGCATTATTTGCAAGAAGCAAGTTCCAGATTTCTACTGTCTGAAATTTTGTATTAATTGTTCTAAATGCTTATTTCCTTGTTCTGGTTGCCCTGACTTTTAGTAACTAATTTTCTGTTTACGATTAGTGGATTTGATGATAGTCGGAATTCACTTGTCAGTTAATATTCTAACTCTTTGTAGTGAAATAAATGGAAAATTTTGGTTGTAGGCACATAGTTTCCTTTTGTTTACGACTACTTTACTTGGTGGACCTCACTTGTTTCCTTAATTCCATTCTTGTCATGTTCTATCCAAGGCCACAGACACACGTGGTAGATAGAACGGAACCATATTGATGCTCTTAGTAAGAATTTTAATGAAAATGAGCGAAAAACGATTTGTTTCTTGGAGATGAACGAAATGTAGAATCAAAATGGACGCTCTGAGTCACGTGATTGCAAACTCCTATCCTACAGAGAGTCCTGTCGATGCTCACCTTAGTCGGCAAAGCACTCTTCAGTTATCTATTTATTGCAGTGGTTCTATCTGTACATTATTATATTTTTTTATGGTGTATCGAGGTTTAGGTCTGCTCTTCCGCATGATGGTTATGATAATGTTGATGATATCGTATTACAATTGCTTCTGGATTAAAGGACTTTAAACAGCATTTGGTGCTTTACAGCGCGGAAGCTCCTCTGTGCTCTGACCGTTGCACACGACCGCTGCCTGTTTTCAGACGACCGGCCTCCTAATGATGGGGATGACAAGAATGACACGGGAATGAGGTGATATTATGATGATGAGTGAATGTTGTGGTGGAATAAATGGGAGTACCCCGAGAAAACGGCTTCGTCCACCTCCGCGAATTCTACTTCGATCTCACAGGATTTGAGCCAGCGTCACCAGAGGTAGAAGGCGAGTACGCAACGCACTACGCACTTCCCCATGATTTGGGTGAAGGACTTGAGATGCTGAGATGTTGGGTTACCAATAGGTGTCGTGATGAGAAGGTGAGAGAAACCTCAGTTGAATCACTTCAATTTTACCAAGCGGGAAATTGAACCAACTCTCTTACACTCAGCATTGAACAGGGGGGGGGGTAGAGAGCGAAAACGTTACCACTGGGTGTCTGTTCTTATCAATATTGCTCAATTATTTCATCTGTAATGCAACTCTGAAAGTATTAACTGAATTTCAAATAATATGTTTCAATAAAATAACAATAAAGCTTTTACTACATGGTGTGACTTAAGTCATCTGGCCAGCTCTTCCGCTTAACCACTCGCATATATTCATAACATACGATAAAAAACAGGAAACAACGCTATTACTTTTCTAAAATAATTTAAACTACAAATATAGAAACTTGAATTACAATTGAAATTACAAATACAAAATATAATTATACAATGATTAATAAAACATAACAAGCTATTGTATTACTACCAAATATCAGCAAAGTTATTTTTAACCCTAATAATATTTTGATACACATTTGTATAAATGTGAATCATTAAATACATATATAACTTTAGAAAGGCAAACTAGATTAGAAGGAATAAAAATAAAAACTGAAATAATACATTTTAAATGTAATTGTAATAGAAATTGTCGCTTACCCTACACTAATCATCAAATTTATTTACACCAATCATCGATTTCAATATAAAGATTTCTAATTTTACTTTAATTTTTTAGTGCAGTTTTCATTCATAATACTACTGAAAGAAATTTTCCAAATGATTTTTAAAACCTTAAACGAATTACTGTTTCTTATATATGAAGGAAGGTTATTCCGTGATCTTTTTGTGGGTACAGTGAAAGATTTATTTAGGAAAGTTATACAACTTTTGAGGAGGCTACATAGTTTCCGTTGTTGAAATATACAAGAATTGAGTATGTGTTACGTATGAAGCGGAACCGAAATTGATAATATTGTAGAAAAGACAGAGACAATGAAACGTACGCATGTTATAATTTTGGGGATTAATAGGACCCCGAAATATGATCATACATCACATACAAAACAAATACTGTCATTCTGGACTCTCTAAAGCGTTTCAGCTAATGATTTATTCAAATAATTGTTCACATATTATATACCTTTGAGTGAATGTATGCACAGCAATGAACTATCACCCCTGACGAAGTCTCACATTAGAGACAAAACACAGTGTTCTTTTGACGTTTAGAATCCCTATTGTTTTTACAAAATTATGACGGTATTAACTTTTTATTCATTTGATTCAAGGACCTTGTATCATTGAGATTAGTTGCTTTGAATAAATTAAAAGTATAACAATATATTTTTGTTTTGTCTCCCCAATTGATATGTGTCTTAGTCAACTTCTGTTGCCAATTTTCAGGTAGAGGTCCCAGCCCGTGCCCTTATTTAATTTTTTGAATAATCACTTTTTATCTTTCGGTACATTCATGAATGAGCGTCCATGTCTTAGTTATCAGAAAGCAAGTGAAGTAACAAATAATCGAGTCCATTTATAAGTTTTTCATCACACGAGAAATTTTCGGCACAATGCAATTATCTCTTCTAAACTGGTAGCATATGGTGTTTCCATTTATTCCACACAGGTCCATTCACATTGGTCAATCGGGAGCTAATAGCTCCAAGGAGAAACAGGACAAACAACTGCACACGCAAAGAGCGTCGTTCTGAAATTGTAACAGTGTAATAGGTCGAAAAAAGCGTCTCGTTTTGAAGCAATTATTCGTCATCTTTTCACTATAAATAAAAATATTAAACTATTTTTATGGGTTGCAGAAGATATGCAAAATCCTTGGTGTGCACAAAATATTAAACCACGTTAAGAGGTTTAGTTTACAATGGTATTATAACGCTAATCATTCAGAGTATGAGAAATACAAATATAAAGAAAGCAAACCAGAGGTATTTTAACTCATGAAAATATGTAATATTAGACTTAAATAATAGTGAGTCCGTAGATAACGCATTCAATATGGATACTATGAGTTTATTGCAAATATTACTCTCGTCAGAGAGCTCCTGAGCTGAAGAACAAGAGTTGTACGCCTACACAGCATTTTCCATAAGAGAAATAATTATTAAGAAGATTGATTTCGTTTTATTAATCCGTTTATATGATGATGAACAGGTAATATATACATCATAGACATATACACCTATATATTCAGATAAACGAAAAGACTATTTGATCTAATATTGGTAATTGCTTTTTTGTAATTTTTCAATTATTGTAGTTTTGTCAAAATTTCCGGCAATCAATGGACCTACTTAAATCGAGCAGAAAAAATGTTCCTTTTACTTGCTACACTGCCTCGGTAGAATGGGGAATATATATCTTGCGCGGAGCAATGACTATTTGTCCGGTTGTAGTGTGCACCAAGCGGAGTAAACGGATAACTTCATTAGCTAATCGTGTGATAGATTTAGGTTCTGCTCTGCGTTAGAAAAATTCGGAGCAACGCCAGTAACTCAGCTAGTATTTTATAATAACCTCTATTGTGTTTTAAGGATAAATTATAGGTAGACATAAGGCAATTAGGTTTTAAACAATATTTCATCTTCTTGTTTATATCATTTATTTGAAACAAGGATTACATTCGTATCTTTATAAATTTTCTCATTTACTTACATTTCTTTTCTTTGAGCATTGCTTTGCATACTGGTCCGTTGCACAGAAAACAATTGAGCATGCATTTGCTTGGACTTGTGCATTGATTACCTTTGGCACATTCATGGTCACATTGGCTGAAATATGAAATATTATCATTAGATTCTTCTCTTTGAGACATACAAATTTCAAAATGAAACGAAGAAAATTGAATAAAGAAAAACAGCAGATATACATAAATTGTTAGTATTACAAATACGTATTCGAACCAGCCAGTAACATTTAAAAAGCAAATACTCCGGTGGAGTACCGTGCCAATCTCCCTGACTTGATAACTATACCTATAACGTTCAGTTATACTACATGTGACAGTAGTATATTAAAGTTTTCATCAGTGCCGCCCAAGAATGGCGAGGTAGCTNATTTATGGCTTTTTAGAAATAGCGAGTTAGCGAGGGGGTGGCTAAAGCGACCCAACCCGACCGCAATAACCCAGGATACGCGAGGATGTACGAGCAAGAACCAACTTGTCAGTAAAAATCGTTGGAAGAAAAAGCATTGGAAATAATTCGAAATCCTTTAAAATTTCCCAATCAGAATTTAGGCTTAAGAAGGGGGAACCGTTTTGCCATTGGAAGTTTTCGGTTACGTAAAGTTCAAAATTTGGAAGACTTGGAAATGGTAAGGGAGGTGTAGGAAGGGAGGAAGACCATTTAAGGAATGGAAAATGAAATTATAGGCAGAGCATCAATCATTCTTTTTTTTTTCGTTCAATCTTTTGCGAGTGGTCTTTTGGCTATGATCTTTCGTCCACGCTCGTAGCTTCTTAACCATCTAGCTTTTTGAGTTTTCGGCGTCAACTCTCGGAGCTTCGCCCCGTTGCTTCTCGTTGTTGAAACTTGTTGAAGTTCTAGAGCTTGTGATATTAGACCAGATCACACGAAGCGAGATTTTTTTGGCGCGAAGAAATTGTAAGAGATTTTCTTCACGGACATGTTTGCGTTAATACTCTGAAACAAGTATTTTCGAGATTTCGCACTAAACACTAGCACTTCATTTTTGAAGATGCTGCGCTCGTGTCGATTGTTTGCCGATTTTTTTTAACATAGGGAAAATCTGATAAATTGTTCCCGATCCGAGCCACGGACGAACAATTTCCGGGTGGCTATTCGGAATGAACGAGGTTAGGCCGACGCTGCGCATGAAGGGGCCGAGCTCGTAGATTATGATAGGAGGAACTTTCGGTAGCCGTCGTTGATGACACCGTCAGCGATCGCCCGAGATCGGAGCCTGGCCGACCTTGCGAGGACACTACTCTCTACGGTCTGCCGTGGTTGGTCATCTTATGAGGTATTTTACGACGGTTGGTGATGTTTAACCGACGTCGTAATGCGCTTGCGCGATTTTTAATAGTGTGGCGTAAGTCATAAAAGAGGACACGAACTGTGGACTTAATCAGTGCAAAGAGAGATTTTAAATGTTGATAAAATTATGCTATTGTTAAATTCAGTGTATTTCCATTTTTTTGAGAGAGAGGGAGATTTTAAATGTTGATAAAATTACGCTATTGTTAAATTCAGTGTATTTCTATTTGTTTGAGAGAAAGAGAGATTTTAAACGGTGATAGAATAATGTCATTGTTAAATTCAGTGTATTTTAGTTTTTTGGAGGGAGAGATTTCATATATGTGTTAGTGTTTATGTTATCATTTGGCTACCATTTGTGTGTGTTTCTTTTGAAGGAAATAGCATGAGGGGTTTTATTGTAAATAGAATAATGGTGATTAAACTTAATGGATTTATTTGTCAATAGCGTTTTCCTTGAGTGGAACTATTGTATGGCCCCTTTCCTTCACTAAAAAAATGCGAACCCCAGAAATATTGTGGAACCCTGAGATCAATTAGTCAAGGCGCTCAAAATATATCAAAATTGTAAATTCCAGTGTATTTTTAACCCTAAAAGATTCGTTCTGCCACATTACACAAATTGTTAGTATTACAAATACGTATTCGAACCAGCCAGTAACATTTAAAAAGCAAATACTCCGGTGGAGTACCGTGCCAATCTCCCTGACTTGATAACTATACCTATAACGTTCAGTTATACTACATGTGACAGTAGTATATTAAAGTTTTCATCAGTGCCGCCCAAGAATGGCGAGGTAGCTCCAAAAATTATCATTCCTCAGACGTCGCTTCACCACAAACTGATAACGTCGATCCGATTTCGTTTAGCCACTTAAAATAAAATAGAATGAATCCTAACAGCGTTTACATCAATTAAGTGGTAGCTTATTTATAATAATAGCATATCCTATCTGCAGGGGACTTCATTTGGCTTCAATAAGTGACAGTTTTTAGTTATCTGCTGCTATTCCTTCCCAAATGTACTTATGCTTCTGTAGAAACGCAATTCCTACATATAACTAAAGGTACATACCTTCATACAAATAAGTTGGAAACTCCCCCATGTAACATGAACTACGAAATGTTACATGTTCGCCATGTTCTTTACTGGTTCCCAAGGCGACACGACTCTTTACACAAGAGAGTCCCGAACTACGACGCCAAGGAACCTCCAAGATAGTAAACAACAGAAGATTCCATGAAACAAAGATCGCTTCAATTGCGATTCCATGACGGCAGAGAAACGCCTCAAACTACATTCAAAGACGCTTCGAAACCCTCGAGGAATTTCTGCAATACCCGAGAATGTTCGAGAACCGGGCCTAGCCTGTTAGGAAATTTCTGGAGGATTTCAAGAAACGAATTGCGACACAGTGTTGGGTCCCCCAGACCGTAATGTGTCTTTGTTTAAATTGTACCTGTTAGCAACGATAATTTTCATAATTTACTGAGCTCTCCAACTGATCAGACGTGCTACGGAGCTCCGCGCTAGACACATAACCTCTGAAGGAGTTCTATATTCAAACTGGGTGCTGACGATATTCTTACGAGTTCACGAAATCTTCAAAGTCAAACTCTGACTACGCCAGACGCTGGAGAAATTCTATCTCCCAAATTCGGCGATACGTCTATCGCCAAACTAGACGATCGAAATACTTTACGACGCCGAAATATTTCCAAGTCCGTTCAACGATTGAAGAAATATTTCACGACGCTGTAAACAACATCTAACCTCAAAAATCGAGAGATTGAAGTATTGTCCAACTCGAAACTATCAACTTCAAGAATCGATACAAGGGATACGACTGCGACGACTTCGACTGGTGGTGTCGACACGCCGAAGATCGCTGTATTCCGTGGACCGCTACCACAGACGACGCCCTCCGTCGACGCAAGGAATACTCATTGTGATCAACGCCAGTTATACGTGAGAACGGAACTTTCAATTACTTCACCGTTTGTCGTCTTGTGCTATTCATTTGTTTGTTCCAAGACGGTTACATATTTACACAATAAATCTTGTTCTTTAAAACCTACTTGGAATATTTATTTTGGAGAGGAGGAGACGTTATTGTGAATACAACAACAAATCTTCCCCCGCAAAATAAATATTGGTGTATCCCGACGCTTTGATTCGGATTACAAAAAACCTTCTGATTTAACTTCGCGACTCCCTCCGTTTTTTTTGGATCACGCTTTA
The DNA here is from genome assembly GCA_002313205.1 of Laupala kohalensis. Classification (NCBI taxonomy): domain Eukaryota; kingdom Metazoa; phylum Arthropoda; class Insecta; order Orthoptera; family Trigonidiidae; genus Laupala; species Laupala kohalensis. The sequence goes on from NNCF01128442.1 coordinate 26,206, forward strand.
ACTTCACGTTATTATAAGTTCAATTTCATTCAATATTAATTTTTGTGTTCACACTTTGTGATTTTGCTAAAAACCTCTTTACAGTTTTTACTAATCCAACTTGTGTTATTTTCAGTTTATCATATTATTATTTTGTGTTGCAAACTTATGCTATTTTATTTTTCTCTCCAGGTTCCTGATAATTATTAATTATATTTTTTCCTTTTTTCCAAATTATTCAGGAACTTTATTTTTTTTCTTTTCGTAATGCCTAACGAAGACGCCCAAATCCCGATCGTGTCTTCCAGCGACCATATCGCGATGACATTCCCAGTTCCAAACTTTTGGAAGGACAGGCCCCAGGCCTGGATCAATTATATTGAAGCACATTTTTCGGCCAGGGGAATTACTTCCCCATTCCAAAAACACTCAGTTGTAGCTACCAATCTAGACAATTCCACCTTGCTCACTATTGATGAGAACTTATTAGCACCATACGATAATACGACGTACGAGCGCTTAAAATCAGCCCTCATCACTCAGTATGCAAATTCACAAAAAACGAAGATTGATAGACTGCTCTCATCGGAGGCCATCGGGGACCGTACCCCGTCGCAATTCCTCCGTCATCTTAGAAATTTGGCCGGCCCCGACGATCAAAACAACACTCTAATATCCGAAATTTGGATGAGAGCTCTCCCCATTCAAATTAGAGGAATCCTGGCGGGAAGCTGCGCCAATGACGTATCGGAACAAGCCACTCTCGCTGATAAAATCGCGACTGCATTCCAAACCACAAGTACCGTGGCGGCCACCCGAGAGACAGCCATTCGAGAGACATCCGTAGCAACTCCCGATCCACGTATGGATTATGTCATCCAAACTTTGACAAACCTAACTAAACAAATGGCAGAACTACAAATGGCGCAACAAAACACGAATTACCGCAGAAATCCTTCGCCATATAGAAACGAGCAGCGAAATTTTCGCACACGCTTACGCTCGAACGCCGACAAGCCACAAGACATTTGTTGGTATCACGCCAAATTTGGCAATGACGCGAAGCGTTGTCTCACCCCATTCAATTACTCAAAAAACGTGGACAGCCGCCCTCCAACTCAAGGTTGAAGGGCGGAGTATATGCTTGCGACCCCGCAAAAGATGTCAACTTTTGCAATAGACTAATGGGAAAACGACCATACGTCTATGAACGGAGCACAGGCTTGCACTTTTTAATTGACTCCGGTTCAGATGTATCAATCTTCCCCAAGAGATATTGGAAATCGAGTACAGTTCCAACTGGATTCGTTTTAAACGCAGCAAATTCCACTGATATTCAAACTATCGGAACGGCTCACTTAAAATTAAATTTAACTCTCCGACGAGAATATAGCTGGAATTTCATAGTAGCAGACGTCCAGGACCCCATTTTGGGGGCGGATTTTTTGTCCTACTATGAACTGATTTTAAACTGCAAGACGGGCAAACTTAGCGATCACATGACAGGGATCTCTACGAGCACCAAATTCAATGCGTGCAAATGTACTGAAATCAAAATCAAAAAATACAGAACAATGATTTCGCAGAAATCATTAACAAGTTCCCCGATTTGACCAAGCCATCCGGGAAACCAAATTGCATTCGACCGAATACTATGCATTACATCCCGACCACAAACGGCCCGCCTGTGACGTGCAGACCACGTAGGCTGACGCCCAAAAAACTGGAAATCGTCAAGAACGAATTCAAAAATCTGGTTCGAGCCGGCGTCGTACGACACTCCCGCAGCCCATGGAAATCACCACTCCATTTGGTTAAAAAAACCCGACGGTACTTATCGCCCATGCGGAGACTACCGGAGACTGAATGACCGAACTGTGCCAGATGCGTAACCAATGCGCCACATTCATGATTTTCCCAGCAACTTAGCGGGATCGCAAATATTTTCCAAAATAGATCTGGTGAAAGCATATCACCAGATACCGGTGAACACGGTCGATATCAAAAAGACAGCCATAGTAACCCCGATAGGCTCGTTCGAGTACCTACAAATGCAATTCGGCCTTAAGAGCAGCGCGCAAACCTTCCAGCGGTTCATGGACCAAGTGACCGCTGGGCTATCATTTGTATATGTATACATTGACGACATCCTCGTATTTAGCAAGAACGCGGACGACCACAAGCACCACCTGGAGACGCTATTTCAGAGGCTGCGAGAACACGAGATCGTCGTCAACATGCAGAAGTCAACCTTCTGCGTCAACGAATTGACGTTCCTCGGCTACAAGATCGACGCCGGAGGCATTAGTCCACCGGAAGATCGGGTTAGCGCGCTGCGCGCAATGGACCAGCCCACCACCGTGAGAGGTGTGCGACGATTTCTTGGGATTCTGAACTTTTACAGACGCTTCATCCCGAAAGCAGCTGTACCCCAGGCCACCCTGGTCGACGCCATCTCCGGTGGAAGGAAAGATGGAACAAAACCTTTCCCATGGACCGACGCTCTAAGAACAGCCTTCACCGACTGCAAGGAGAGCCTGGCGAACGCCGTCACCTTGATACACCCACGCAGCGACGCGCCGTTGGCACTATTTACTGACGTGTCCGCAACCCACAAGGAAACCAAGAGACAAATCTTGAGAGAGAACATTGAACCTTAGTGAGAGTACTCTGGAAACAATTTATAAAAATCAGTTACTTTCAAAGGGGTATTACACCCAAGATAACATGTTGTCTAAACGAATTCATGAAGGCATTGATGAAATATAATGATGCTTTGCGAATCTCGAAGTAAGATTATTCCCTCAAAAATTACTCAACACACCATGGTTCAACTACAGTAACAAATTCATCGTAAACTAAAAATTCCCACTATAAATAACCTTCTTATTAATATTTCCACAAAGATTTATAAGCTATTTCATGTTCAACTAATACATATTTTAATCGAGGGCAACAAGAAAATATTCCAACCAGAATTAAATTTCAATTTCCCAAAAATATATTTAAACCACGTTCAATAATTTGTGATGTTGAAAATACCATAAACACCTCTATACTTATTATTCTTCCCCTTTTCTACCGCAAGAAATTTAATAAATATCTAAAATCAATGCTTTCTTATGCACTAAAGTGTTGTGCGTGTAGAGTGAAGCACTCAATATCAAGTTAGGAAGTATCCTCAAAAGTTCATACATAAATATCAAAACCTCTGTAAGACCGGTCAGATAATAGTAAATAAAATATAGTAATAATCCCCGTAATTACAATCGTAAGTATTAATTGTATCTGCATTCCAACGTGAGAAGATTGTAATCTACGCCACATCTGAGTTATGCAAGAAAATGGTGCTCGTAAGTGATCCATATGTGGTACGTGTATACTCTATGTTAAAATTGCCAGTACAACAACACACCTACGGGAATGAATATTATTTTTTAGTATACTTACTCTCACTTCATTCGTACGAAAAATTTTGCCGCACCACGGTCTACTCTCTATAGCCAGAACATACAAAACAGCTCTCTACGGTCCACATTCGTACGGGTCGTAAAATTTTACTCACGCTTGAATACATATTATCAATTCTACTGTTCTCTTTATACGTACTTCAATTTGTCAGCGTTTCTTTCACTGATGAATGACCCAAATGAGTGGAAACGCATCGTAAAACTTATTTCACGTCAAGAAAACAAGTGATTTCTACGTCGTTAGACATGGAATTGTTTCAGTTTCGTAAGATACGTAACAAAATAAAAAGTTAAAATAAAATAAAAGAGTTTTATAGAAAACTCGATGACTCAAACTAATTTTTGGATGTTTCTGTTTGTCGTACTCTACCACGAGTTTTCTAAAAATCAATGTATTAACCTCATTTGATCACGTGAGTTAAAACACGTGTTTTCATGCATGACTAGAGGTTCGAATTTCATACTTTGAATGTAATAACGAGAATAATTTTTTGTCGTCCATTTGCAATTTGTCACTGTTTTTAGCACTTAATGAATCGAAAACGACTCTCTTTCTTCTTCTCAATCCCAATATCTTATATCGCCTACACTTTTTCAAATGCGTCTCGCCTCAAACACGGGCGCCCTTCAGTAAATAGTCGTTAGATCATATCTTAATCTACTGGTCAACATCCGGCATCAGTAGCGATTCTTCGCGCGACTTGTTTATTTCACATATCTTACTCAGGTCCCAGACGACAGACCCGTCTTTTTATACTTCTGTCTGGAGTTATATCATGCCTTCCTTGGTCTTTGACATTCTAAGAACTCTTTCATATCTTCCCACTGAAATCAATTGCGAGAACTCTATTTTCGTTTGGTATTAATATGCTTCGTATCACGTCGATCTTTGTTTCTCAAAGTTCATTAGAGCCCTAAAATTTTGTACAGGTAGGGAAAATGCAATTACGCACTAAGAAGAGCCAACATGACTCTCCCCGCGCGTGGGACTTCCGAATGACTCAACCATGCCCATTAAAACCTTCCTGATTTACAACATACCAAAACATATCTCAAAACATGCATAAAAACATTGAGGACAAAAAGTGAGGGGGGACAAAGAATGAAGAAAATCAAAGATACCCTAGCCCTAATAGCGGCGGGATCCAAAAGAACAACAGGTGACCAAGGAAGGTCAGGAAAGGGAAAGGAAGGAGTCCAGCACAAGTAAGTCTCTCTCTGTGTATGTATGTGTGTATATGTATATATATATGTGTGTGTGTGTGTAGTGATTTTATTGCTTTGTTATTAACTAATAATAATTTTAAAAAATAATTGTTTTAACAAAACAAATTTGTCCAAATTAAAAATAATTATATTTAATAAAGATTCCTGTTCAAATTTGTGTCTTTCTGAACACGTGTCCTGGTCTCTACTTTTGGTTTTTTCAAATAATAGTTTTTATTGCGTTTTTGTATTCCAAACTACTGAGCTATTTCTACTGAGCTTTTGATGTAGCACCGCCTTGCTAAGCTTCAGAGTTCTTTCAGCGAGCTCCCATGTTGACCCATGCTTTTTATGTTAATATTTTGAGAACGCGTGATTGAATTATTAATCAATTCAATCCACGGTCTCAATGCCCCCTCCTAACAAAGATAAATTTTTTGATTGTAAATGAACAAAATTTTATTGGCCTCACTTCCCAGTGTTATTATTATTTTCCAGCCTTTGTGTAGTTAGACCGTACGCCTATTTTCTTATACTATCTTATTAGTTATTATTATTTACACTAATGTTTTGTCCTCCACGGAGAATTACCATGCCATTGGTTTAATTCTTTCACATGTTATGTTTTGTAAGGTTTGTTATTCTTGTTATTCGTACCCATCACCTATTTATTGTTACTTTTGTTTAATCACTAACACAACATATTTTACTATGTTATTCTAGCATGATACTTATCCTACTAATTAATGATTCTATTCACGTATCAATCTTTTTCCATATCTGATTCTCTCGACCTCATCAATAATCTGAACATTTACTTCATCATCCTTTTTCATTGTACATATAAATTTTATTAATACTATCTTAATTGCCCCACGCTCGCAAATAAGTGTGGCTAGTGCACGGTCTTCATCTCGCCCCCAGTTCTACTTTTCGTATATTAATACACATTAATTACAAATAGTAAACTTTAATCCTAATATGTACAATGCGTGAATAAATTTCACCCTGTATCACACCCCCTTCGCGATCAGGCATGACGTCCGACCTCTCATCTTAACGCCTCTGGTTCTCTGTTTCCCTTAATAATTATTATCCTGGATCTCTTATAATTATTATCTATTTATTTATTTCGTAATAGCATTTGCCCCTATCCCTATCTACTGTTATGCAAGCCGTTCGACACTCGTGTTAGTGCAGTAGCTTCTGCGTCTACCACCTCCCTCGCCTCCAGTTCCTGTTTTGTTGCTATAACAACTGAGGACGCTGCGCCTCCCCCATTGCATCCTGGCCTCCATGCGTTGCTATGACGACCTAAGACGCTACTCCACTACGTCGCCTTTCGTACTTGCAGCGTTGCCATGGCAACCAAAGCCGCGTCTTAGGCCGCGTTTTAGGCCGCTGCCCTCCTCTCTCGCGCTGATTTTTTCCTTCACTTTTGGAGTGCTCCGGCGACTCGCGCCGGTCTCTGCCTGTTCTATGAAGCTCCCTTCTCCGAATTCGAGAAGCCCGCCTGGCTCGACTACCCCCGTCCATTCATGGATTCTTACCCTAGACCCTTCACCGCTGTGGCCGCCCGGTCTGTACCTCTTACGCTCGCTTACTACACTACTGCTACCACCACCATCGCCTCCTACCCAGCTGTTCTGGTGAATCAGCTCGCCGTTCGAAATCATCGCGTCACTTCTAGACGAACATGCGTTCAACTCCCCTCCTAGTAACTGACGCTCGCTCGCCGCTCTGTTGCCTATGCTTTTTCGTTTACAATCTTCAGATGCACTTATTTACTTTCTTTAATCACTTAACTACCTACTATATCCTTGTTAATTTATTAATAATAAAAAAATAATTATACTTGATTCTCTCTTTAATACTATTACGTATTTAATTCATTACTCTTACTCAATTATAATTACTATTCTTTACACGGTCTCAGACTCCTAAAATTAAACCGTCCTTTTTCTACATTATTATTATCAACTAATATGGCTACATTTGTTACCGGAATGTTGCTTATTCTAAATGGTCCTTCTTACATTTTAAAAAATTTATGAAACAGTTTCTCTTTTACATTTGACAGTCTAGGGACTCTTAACCACACCCTTTGGTCTACTGTGAATATGTAAGGTTTTATCTTATTATTTCTCTTGCATGCTCTAGCTGCTTCTTCTAAATTGGATAAAACTACTCTTGTTGTGCAGTCTGCCGGTTCATTTTCCCTTTCTTTTTCTGACTCTGTCATTAATTCTTTAAATACTCTTTCTGGCTTAATCTTAAAATGCACTTATAATGGTGATTTTCCGGTGGACTCACTCGGAAGTTCATTGAGCCATTTGTTAATGTACGGTATTAACTCCGGCCACTGAGTGTGTCGTTCATTGCAATACGCTCTGAACAGACGTGATAGTTCTTTCATCACTCTTTCACTAGGATTGCCCTGAGGTGATCTGATGGATGTAAGAATACTTTTGATACCCATGGCTTCTAATCCCTCGACCCATCTTTCAGCTGTGAACTGCGTACCGTGATCCGTTAACACCGCTTTTGGCATCCCGCACGTTTCAACATAATTTTTCAAACATCTTAATCTGACTCTAGTGTTTGCTTTTTTAATGGGGTATATTTTAACATACTTAGAAAATACATCAATCAAAACCAGAATATATTTGTTTCCTCTAACAGCTGATGGTAGAGGACCATTAAAATCTCCCGCTAATTGAGATGGACCAGTTAGTATAATATTTTGCATATTTCCTGAATAAGATCTGTTTGGATACTTAGTTTGCTGACACAATTGACAGAGCGCTATAGTTCTACAAATTTCTTGCCTCATGCTTTTCCAAAACCCTACCCGTTTTACTACTTCTAAAATTTTTGTACTTCCGAAATGCCCATAATGCTCGTGACAATAAATAATTAGTGTCTTTCTAATTTCTTTAGGAATCCATAATTTGAACTCTTCTGGATTATTTCTGACTTTAATACAAAGTAATCCCTCCTCCAATTTCCATCTGTCTTGATAGGCTTTCATACTGTGGGTCTTCTTCCATCCCTCCGTTCAAAAATCTTATTACCGTTGTTAATTCGGCATCATTATGCTGCATGGTAGACATGTTCAATTTGTTTAAAATAGGAATTTCTTCCGTGTGGATGCTTATGGCTGTTAATCGCCCCCCGTTTGTAATTGATCGCTTTTCTAAATTGCTTCCACTACTCTCTACCAGGTGTACCACCATCGCCTTCGTAACCCCCCGTTTCGCCTTTTCCACTGACTATTTCCTACTTACAGCGGCCACATGATACACATTTTCTCTTTTGGCGTTGTCAATTGTAATATTTCCGTGTCGGCTTAAGTAGTCAGGAAGTATGTTTAATTTCCCTGGATAATGTTCTATGGAGAAGTTGAATTGCTGCACAAACATGACCCATCTTAATAATCTCTCATTGTTTACATAACATTTTTGCAAAAAGGTTAACGCCTGATGATCTACTCTGATAATAAAATGTCTTCCCATGAGATAATTTCTAAATATTTTCAACCCGTGAACTAAAGCACACATTTCCTTCTGCGTGGTGGACAAAGTTAATTCCGTACCTTTTAATACTCTACTTGTCAATGAGATTATCTTTTCCTCCAAAGTTTCACTGTCTTTCTGAAATAAGATTCCTGCTATCCCCACATCGCTGCTGTCAGTTTGTAAAAATAGCTTTTCATTGAAATTTACGTGGTACAAAGTTATGGTGTCATGAAACTCTGCTTTTATTTCCTGAAACAATTTTTCGTGTACACTGGTCCATCGCCACTTGTGGTTTTTCTTCAATAAATCGTAAAATGGTTGTAAGCGAATAGCAAAATTTCTATAAAACCTACTATAATATGTGATTAACCCAATAAAACTTCTTAATTGTCTTATAGTCTTGGGAGGTGGAATTTTGTCAATTTCCGAAATGGTTTCTTTGTTGATACATGTACCATTCACTCCAATGGTATATCCTAACAATTTTACTTCTTGTACACAAAATTGGGACTTTTCAATATTTAAAGTGACATTGTTCTCTTGAAATTTCTTGAACAATTTTTCCAAAATTAAAATGTGCTCTTCAAAGGTCTCACTATACACTGTCAAATCATCAACATAAATTGCGATGTTATTCTGAAATTCCCATAATAATTCATTGAGATAGGCTATTAATGAGCTGCTACTAATTTGTAATCCAAACGGTACTCTGCAAAAGACATAAGTTCTTCTCATAAACATAAATCCTGTATATTTCTGCGCTTCTTTCTTCAAACTTAATTGCAAAAATGCTGCTTTTAAATCTAATACAGTGAAATATTTCATCCCATTAAATCTCATGAAAATATCCTCGATTTTCTCCGGTGCTTCCCTTCTCGGTACCATTAAACTATTTAATTTTCTTGCATCCAAACAGATTCTTATTGATGCGTCTTTTTTCGCGATAATCACGATCGGGTTAAGATATCCGGTCTCACTTACTNACCATTTGCATCAGTTCTTTTCTAATTCGATCATGATAGTCCACCGCCACGGGATACAGCTTTGATTTGTACGGTTTGTCATCTATAAGCTTTATGTCAACTTCATAATTTTTAACGGGACTATTTTTCTGCTCAAAAACCTGCTCATATTTCTTTAAAAGATTTTGCATCATTTCTCTTTCATCTAACTTGATATTCTGACATCCTTGTACTCTTTTCCCTGATGTGGTCTCTTATCTCATTTAATTGTAAAGCATTACATGTCATTTCTAATGTTTCCGGCTCCTCTGTCACAATTGGGATTGTTACTTGTTTTAAGGTTAGAGTCTGTTTTGTAAGATCTATCACTGCTCCATGTTCTCGTAAAAATGGATAACCTATGATTACCTTATATAATAGATTCCTTACAATTAAACATATTATACAAAAATACTCATTTTCTATTTCTATTTCTATCATGGCTTGTTTCCTAATTGGTGATGATTTGTTTCGAGTTGCCGTCAGAATACTCATTCTTGATAGTGGAAGTGTCGGAATTATACCTATTTTATTTTGTAAATCCTCAAAATTTTTTGAATCAATTGCACTCACTGAATCACCAGAATCTATCATTGCTTCTATTGAAATTTCTCTACACTTGATGCTTATTATGGGACATTGTTTATTATTATATCTTTCCACTTGGTTTTCTGTCTCCTCGAACAAATCACTTTCCAATACGAAACTTGCTTGGAAGGGCATGTTAATGTCTCCGTGCGATGAACCCCTTCATACTTCACAGCACTTTACCCGTTTAACGGTGTATTAGTAGTCGTGGCGGCTGTCTGTGACGCATTGCTCATAGGGTTCCTTCCTCCATTAACCGCGATTGCGGGCCTACACCCGCCCCTCGCTTGGGTTGCCAAACGTTCCCGGAACGATAGTTGCCTGTTCCCATTGTATTGTCCGTATGACCTACTGCCGTTACCACCTCCATTGCCACCGCGCCAGCTGTTCGGCCGAGACTGCGCGTTACTGGTAAACATTGCGTTTATCCTAGGTGGACGTACGTTAGCAACCCTTTCACTCTCTTCTCCCCGCGTCTGATCTAACGCTCCCAATTTCATTTTAAACTCCGCTAATGTTTGCACGTTTGCAATCCTACCTAAGTCTTGGATATGTGGCTGAAAATGTTTGATAATCATATTTAAGATTTGTTTTTCCGGCAATGAGGTTTCACACATTTTTAACCGCGCCATCGTCACTTCTACATACTCCAGCATTTTGCCGTGGCTTCTAGGATCGTACTTGGCTTTCAATATTTGACATGAGAATTTCCGGTCCTCATCCCACCATCTATCTAAGGATCTCCTTCGCCATTCCTCGTACGTCATTTCTTCATACGCCGCCTCGCTTTCCATCCATTCACATGCTCTGCCCGCTATAGTTAGTCTAACGACTAACATTTTTTTGCTTTCTCTTACATTTGCAATTTGAAAATATGTCTCCAAATCTCTTAAGTATTTATTTGGGTGTAAACCCCCTGTCCCTACGAATCTCAAATCATGTGGAATTGGTATTACCGCGGCAGAAATACTGGCTGATGGCCGTGATTCCATTATCTCACATTTTTTCAGCCACCCGCTGTATCTCCTCACGTACTGACGATATCTCTGACTCGACTCGCCCTCTGACCTGATCATCAATTTGGCTTATTTCCTTATTTAGTATTTTATTTTGAGCAGTGATCGCTTCCTGGTTTTCTTTAATCTGCTTTGTTATTTGAATTTTGTCCTCTTTAATTACTGTTTTTAAATTCGTCACCGATTGATCAATATTGTTATTGATTGAATCACAACGTTGATTAATAGCAATTTGATTTTGTGTGATTTCATTTTCGACCTGATTTATTCTGACCTCTTGTCTCTCAACTTTTAATTCAACATCCCCCACTCTCTCTTGTGCGTCCCGAATGTGACTAGCTACAACTTCTGTATGGTCCTGAAGTCGATCCTCCACTGTTCTAATCGATTCCCGCATATTTTCATTCTCTGTTTTAATTACTTGCAACTGCTGCTGCATTGATTCTTTTAACGCCTCAATTTCCCGAGTTGATTTTTGAGCCATCTGATCGAATTTCTACTCTACTCGATCGAACCTTTCATCGAATTTTTGATTTATTTGTCCTGATTGACTATTAATCTCTTTTTTCATTTGATCAAATTTTTGATCTGACTGGGCATTAATCTCCTTTTTCATTTGATCGAATTTTTGATCTGACTGTTGAAATTGTTGTTTCATGAACTGCATTATAATGTCTAATTCTTTACCCCTTTCCATTTTTCCCTCCTTAGAATCAGATGTCTCAGTTCTGCTTCCTAGTTCCTCACACTCCTCATCCTCCATCGCGGACGCGTCTACAAAACCGGATTCCCCTATTAATACGTCTTTTTCTGACCCTTCTGAACTCAAAACTTCCGACACCTGTGATCCCTGATCTTCCTCAAGTCCGGACATCTTACAATTATTATTAACAATTCTCAATCACAAATCACTAATCAAAATCCCTCCAAAATTCTTATAGACTAATATGTAAGTTTTGCCTATGCTCGCTGTGAGTCGCTCAAAACTGGTACTCTCGGTAATAAGGTGCTTATTTTTAATTAATAGTATTAACGCTGGTGACTGTCTCAGTATATTATTAGCAGTCTTGCCAGTTCATTAATCATACTCTGGTACATTTTGATGCAAATTAGCCATTCGTTTGTTAATCCTATTACACTTCCTGCTAATTAGTTAATTACTTGATTTAATTACTATACATATTACATTAATAAGTTTCTTTAATTAATGCACCAATTAAATCGATTGTTAGTCCCCTGTTCGGGCGCCAATTGAGACTTTATTGCTTTGTTATTAACTAATAACAATATTAAAAAATTAATTGTTGTAAAAAAAATTTTTTTTCAAAATTAAAAATAATTCTATTTAATTACTAAGGGGAGGAAACCGAATACTCACTCCTATGGGAGCCACTCACAATAAAAACACAACAATCTGGTGTTCGAGCAATGAACAAAACATTTTATTATTCATACTGACGCTCAATACACAATATACACTACACTGGAAAATTATTACAACACTACACATAACTTCGCCTACTGCGCTTGTAACGTCCTTTTACATGGTACTCACCACTCGTCTTCTTAATTGGAGGTTCCTCTGTTCTTTACCCCCTCCTTTAATTGTAGCACACGGCCTGCTGACATTTATGTCACAGTTTGTAGTTCACAAGGCCTAAAATAACATTACAATTCCCTTCTACACTCATACACACTACCCAAGCTGTCTGGTGATGTCGGACGAGATGAAGATCTGTTCAATTTTGTGTTCATGATTTAGAGACTCGTTTTTCGTGCCACACTAATGTTTGTTCTTTTTTTTCTGTCTAAGCGATCTTTTTCATTCCAGTCACCTTCTATGTCCGCCACTTTTTGGAGTTTCCCGACTCACTTCGCCTTAATTTGCTTTCGTCTTTAGCCACATTTAATATTATTAACTACTCACTGTATGAGTGCGCTTCGCATATCCTCTGACGGATTACAGTGGCACTTCCCTTCGATTGTCTAAGCTATGACGATGCCTTCTCTGGCTTGCTAATTGGCTGAAATGACCTTTATTGGCTCATTAACTCCTAAAACGTTATGTCTTCGCATTGTTCGAATCGCTCACTCGTTTGTCCTAACTTGTTGCACTGTACGAGTCATTGTCTATATCAATCACCCGTTTTCTGTTGCCTCACTCTACAAAAAGGAATCTCGTAAATTTTTCACTGGCTGACTCGATAAGTAAATTGTTGCAATTTTATCAGTCTGTCTCAGCAAATAACGGTCACCAATCTTTACACTGCAATCAAACAACAATGAACTCCCTCAAATTCGTCACTGTGTAACTCAACAAATGAATTGTTGCAAGTTTCTCACAATCTGGTCTCAACAATTAAACTGATGCGAATTTCTCACTGTCTCACGGTCACATAATACACTGTGTCAAAAAATTTCTCCTCTCTCCTCTCACAACTACACACTGCCAAAAATTTTCTCCTCTCTCCTCCTTTTGCCTCTGTGCCCTAATTTTTTATAGATAATTTTGCGTCACGTGACGTTCCCCCTCTTAACAGTCCTTGCTTCTGCTGCGAGATCTCGGTTCTTTTCCCCCTCTTAATTTTAATTGGTAGTTTCCGAAAAGATGTATTTTGTATTTTCCTGTTTCCAATCATTCCACTTGACTACTCCCCACTTGATATTTCATTGGCTGCACCCCCCTCTCTCTACTTCTAAGATTCTTTCCTCGAGATGAAGGTCTGTCGGCCATTTTGTTATTTTTGTCCCTGTACATCTGCGCGGGCGGTATGCTTCTAAAGACCTCGGTTTTATTGTTTTATTGCTAGGCGGCATTCCACATCATCCCTTTCTATCTAGCATTAGTTCTGAGCGTCAGCACTTCTTTTTGAACCCAAATTTCATTACATTCTTTTGAATTTTTGCTATCGTGTGTTATGGCCGAACCCATGGTCCCAAAATTTCACATTTCTAAAGATTCTTGTTGAGACTTGCTTTTACGATTCATGTCCCCCAAGAGACCTGTGTCGCGAACCTTTTTTGTTGGTCGCTTGCCTCAAACGTAATATTATTTCCCACGTTGCTTTGGGAATTGGTTGATTCCTGTTCAAACTTGTGTGTTTCTGAACACATGTCCTGATCTCTACTTTTGATTTTTCCAAATAATAGTTTTTATAGCGTTTTTGTATTCCAAAACTTTCTACTGAGCTTTTGATGTAGCACCGCCTTGCTAAGCTTCAGACCACCCAAGTCTCTTTCAGCGAGCTCCCATGTTGACCCATGCTTTTTATGTTAATATTTTGAGAACGCGTGATTGAATTATTAATCAATTCAATCCACGGTCTCAATATGATATTTTATGATATTTTATCGCAATCGGGGTTATAAAGGGAATGGCCGGATACAACGCAAGTTAAACGCGTGATGATATTTGATCAAGGGCTCCAAGTGAAGCCAGCAACGTATTGTATAAGTTGTTTTACAAACCCGGAAAAAATTGGCACGCCGGTGGTTGAGAAAATCTGACACGAAAGCCGATCGGAACGAGGGAGCACGAGGAAGTAAATCGTGGTAAATGCACCCTTCTGTGCATTAAGATAACTATAAAATAAGGATTCGGTACTTCTGATGCGATTACCACAATTTTTGCTGACAATAGTAAGGTATAAACAATACATATAACATTTACAATAAATACATAATTCTTTTGCCCCCACAGTACCAAAATACAAATATAAATCCCTCGCAATTTATTTGCGTAATGTTACATTGAGCTCATTCTCTTGGTTCGCGCATTTACAGTTAAAATTTATACAATCAATTTTGGAAAAACAATATCAAAGCAAGCACGAAATGAGCAATAATTACGTCTTCCCTTCTGATCTTCAATACACAGTTCTTTGTTTTTAAACGCCTTTTCTCCTCTTCTTTCTTCTTAAATCAAATCCCAATTTTGTTTACAGTGAATGCGATAAATTCAACTCCAATGTAACGTTCTCTTTCGCAAGATACTAGTTAACATCGAATTAGAAAATTAATATGGGTCCCTAAATTAATATGAGTCAACGAAATCACTTCGTATAAT
>NNCF01128442.1:46139-57238 GCA_002313205.1 Laupala kohalensis
ACCTTCAGTGCACTGCTACCGGGGCACGTACCCGGTCCAGATCCTAGGTACAGCTGTGCAAATGGAACGGATGTCTCGGATAGGTGGAAGAGGCAACCCTAGGGGGCTTCGTGCCGTTACCCATAGAACACTCGAAGATCCTGTCCGGATCTCGTAACATGCAGTGTGGGAATCGGAACCCTCGGAATGGCGCATTTCGTATCCAACATCGGACCTACCACCCGGGTAACGGATCGGCGAATGGGGATACACACGAAAACGTAGAGATCTCGTCATGGTCGTTTGTATGGTCATGCGTGGTCTCGGGTGCCACTCAGCTCCTTAAAACGAGTAGGCGTGGTAGGGGCAATCAAGCCTTCAGGAAGGTGACCCCTTCACTCGTCTGGCGCCCCTTCCTTTGGCTGACCTCTGCCGAACAGTGGTTTTCCCACTCGTTGTCACGGGTAGGATTCTACGGCTCCGCTTGGGGAGCAGCGCATATAGCAGTAGGGAGACGACAGCTAGACATGTCCCCGTTTACCAAGGCGCTTACTGTAGGGTCACCTGCAACCCAATTACCGCGGTGAGAGGGACCGCTTCGACTGCCTCCGACATGAGACAGACTAATAGGGTGCTCTCGGGCTCACGTATTGGTCCCGAGATGTGATAGTAGACCTCAACTAGAATGTTACGAAAACAAGGTAAGATGTAAGAACGAATGATAAGATATGATTTCCATGTACTCTTTGCGACCATAGTCTTGACAGGTAGTTCGTAAGTGAACTAATTGGCCGAACCTGTTGGAAACACAAAATATATATACTCCTACTAACACCTCTACATGGGTCAAGTTGTTGCCCAGCTAAGTGTCGCACCTAATATCAACAGCTCTAGCACACAGCTTATATATATATATATATATATATATATATATATATATATATATATATATATATATATATATNAGCAGTGTGCCAGTACAGCTCGCCAGGACCAAGTGACTCAAAATTCAGGGACAAGTGTAGCTGTGACGAGATAAGTGATGAGATAAAGAAAATAAAAACACTTAAAACAGAATTTAGAATTAAATGGAAATACTGAAGTTAGCAAGGAATGAATTTTACAAATGTCACATTTATGGGATATTCTATGTTAGCTTGTCCCGTTATAACAGGTGACCTTACGGTCCAGTAGCTCCTGGTTCAGTTTTCAATTCGCTTTCCGTATCGTGTGTTGCAATGATATGTTCGGTTTTGACCCATGAGGTAAGTTTTATTTCACTAGAACGTCTGTGCATAATTAATAACTGAAATGTTAGCACATTTATTCTTATAACATGTTAGAATGATATTTCTTTTTATTTACATATTTGGCACTTGCCACAAAAATGAATACACATTACATTTCCGTCTGGTTCTTTGCAGAGATCACATACTCTGCACAAATGTTCACAGCCAGAACTGGAAGAAAATTTGAACACAGCGTTAGGTAAGGAGAAATAGTTTGAAACACTGCGTGTGGATCTCATTATACTTACACTTCGTCCTGTGCACATTCCACATATCGTGAGCAACGCTCGTGGTAATTTATCATGATCACTATGAAAAGAAATTTTATGATAATCATGATCTCACGAAAGAAGAAGTAATGATGAACTTAGAATGAATAATCGGGAGTCGAGGTATATGTATTCGCTGAATAACTAAATATACAAAATATCAGGACAAATGCACTTTTTATTTTATTACAAATGCACTATTTACATTCAATATAAATTTCTTGTTATTTCACGTGGAACAAATGTTCTGCGGTCGCCATGTAATAGAAATTTAATGTCTCTATAATAGATTTCAATATCATTTTTAGGGTTATGGTTTTGTTTTTGACATGTTTAATTAACTTTAATATATTTCTCTGCTTTATTGCAATGTAAAGAATAAAGTTTTTACGATGAAGATTGTAAGTGAAATGAAGTGAACTAAAAGAGCGGAACATTTTTACCTTATCGTCAGAATATATATTATTTAATTTTCCATTCTTATAAACAGGGGTACGTCTTCATGAAACCTATATAGATATGGAACAACTAGTGCTCCTGTAGATACACGTAGAAAAAATGGTGATGTATTATTCGTTGTTTAAAGATGAAGTAATATTTTTTAAAATTTATTTTGAAAATGTGATGGAATAATATAAAAATGAGAAAATGTGATACATGTTAGTTGTTTGTAAGTTCTTTAACACAGAGAATAAAATGAAAAGAAATAATTTGATATTTAGAAGGTCTTAACAGGATGCTATGTGCAGAGACTTATCCAAGGTGCGCCAAGTATTAGTACACTACCCATAGTCAAATCCATACTACATAAAAGTGAATTATTTATAAAGTCTATTGATGAAAATCGAAAAAATTAATTGATGAAACTATTTGAAATTTCTAAGGACACTTCTTAAGGGTTATTGCAATTCAAACGCATAGAATTGTCGATATTGATGAACTACAAGAGAAGAAAAACAATTAAATTTGGCGGCTAATAATAAGACGTGAATGTCCTCTCATGTCTGGATTGTGAAGCTTACTAATGTGTCCGCCAGAGTTCCATTGCATTACTTGAGACGGACAGTCCTTTGAACGTATAATCTACAAGTTCGAATCATAGTAGCAAAATTATATGCCGCCGTGAAAAGCATTGTTTTCAAGTACATAAGCTGAAAGTGAAAAGAAAAGACAAAAATTCAGAGGTCTTAACTATTACATTTGTATATTTTTGTGCAACGTGTATGTTTCTTCTCTCTGGATTTTAAAATAATTTGTATTTACGAATGTATTAGCGGTCAATATTGAAAACTGTGTGTTTTGGAGGTTTTCTTTGTGGCATATAATTTTAACACTACGAAAGTAGAAAAATATGGAAACTAACATACGAATTTAGAATAATATATAAGGATTTCGGGGAAAATAAATTTAAAAAATCCAGACTTGTTGACAAGTGACTCTATGATAAACTGCATCAATTCGCAGTTCCAAGTTCTCTTTAAATGTTGATGCAATTTTTTTTCTATGAACATTGCAAAACAGAATTTGTGATAATATAAATCAAGTTATTATTGTTTTAATTCTGTTTTGAAATTCCGGATAACACCGGGTAGTCCTGCAAGTATTTATTATAGTCGTAAAAATACAAACAGGCTGGGTTTTGGCAAGTAGGCGTTATATTAGAAATAGAATCATTAAATAGAATATTCCTTCAAAAACTGTGAAGCAAATGTAGAGTACCAAACCAAAACTGTCGAGGGTGCTCAGTAAAAACGAAAAAAACAAAAACTTCTACCCATATGTTTGTTTTATCATTACTCTTTCTTATTCATATAACAATATTAGATAGTAACATTTATTTTACGGAATACGCTTAGTAATTTGTTGAAGGCAAATGATTTTGTACCTGTGCGTCTATAAAATATCAAACAATCGTTCACAGCCAGAACTGAACAATCAATAATTAAATAATAATGAGAATGTTGCTATATTAATTTAGAAATTGTAACAAAAGTGTATGTTTGGTTGAACCTTATTAATACTGAATAATATAGGTTTTTAAAATTTCATATTGGTGGTGTCATTACTGAGTGTTTTTGCTTTTTAACATACTATGCAGTGTAATCAACAGTTGTATGTATATCTGTGTTTTTTAGTGTCTGTGTTGTACAATAGTTTTAGATCATTGGAGGAATTAGTGTAATGTTGACATATATGNGGAGGAATTGGTGTAATGTTGACATATATGTACATTAAAAGTAGTAAAAGGTTTTATTATTCTGTCAATAATTATAATGACAGAATTACAAAATCTTTTACTACTTATAGTTTTAGATCATCCCATGATACCGTCGTTCATTTCCTGTGCAAATGGAGTACACAGCATCGTATTTTCAGTAAGAACAAATTTATCCAAAGTTTAATTTATTACTCAAATTACGTGGGTAAGATAATAAAATAATTTATTTTTAAAATAGGTTTTTTCTAGATTCAAGGTATATACATATTTGTTAATTCAAAAATCTGCGAGATATATTTCATATGTAAACTTTCGTATGTTTAGTAACGAAAAATAGAACTTTGAGGAATTTGTCTGATGTTGACAGATTGATGTTCACTAAAAGTAGTAAAAGATTTTGTCATTCAGTCCTTATTTATTAATGCGTATTATTATTATTATTATTATTATTAAAAAATGCACGCACTTTATTAATGCAGTACATTAATAAATAAGGACAGAATGACAAAATATTTTACAATTTATAATAATAAAATTAACACTCAATGGTATTAAAAATGTCATGATATATTTTCTCACTTCCAATTTCCACAATTCTCGAATTTCTTTCTTATGCTCTTTCAATGAATATTTTCGATTCATTTGGGAAGTCGTTGATTATGTACTGAATTTTTTTTGCAATATATAGAAACTAAGGTAAATACTATTAGTTAATAAAATGACACTTTTGTCTTAAATTTCTAAAAAAATTATTTTGTGTTTCGAAGTTTCCAAATGTGTGACCATGAGTGAGTGGACAAGTAGCAGTTATGTATGTCAACAGATAAAGGATCATAGGAGGATTCCTGACCATCAGTTAGTGAGCAAAAATCATTTTAAAAAATTAAAAAGAGTAGATCATCTGATTGTTTTTACTTCGTGAGTATTTTTATTTACTTTGGGAACCAGACAGTTTGGTAAATTTGTTGCATCGGTTACAATTTTAAAACCATATGATATTGGCAATAAAGAACTAGCAGCTAGAAAATTCTAAGCTAGCATTAACAATAATTTTTACGTATTTTGATCCACAAGTTTTATGCGACTGATTTCGGATCTTCACGTTTGTATAGTACAATATATGCACCATACAACAACCTTTACATTACAATAATCTCGACACTTTATGACTTGATATAAGCTTATGTTTTTGCAGTGATCACAACTCCATCACCATTCTTTATAGTCATGATAGATATAGAATCACAATTCAGTATTTACAGAAGTTAGCATTTGAAGCTCACGTGCTTATCCTTCATCGAGTGCACATTTCGTGCAAAACGCTTCCGGCAACTGAAAACGACCAGTATCATAAGAACGTTTACAATCATGATCACACGGGGTTCCGATACAGGTACCAATGAATATCCCATGTATACGCTAAGTAAATACAGGATTAAAATATCACGAGAACGCTCGTGTTACTTTAGTTCACTATCGCTAAGTATAAATTTACCGGTAAAAATTCTTAGTATATATTTTCTATCACTTGTTATATTGTATGGAATCAAAGTTTCGAGGTTTCTGTCACATAAAACTTTTATGTATTGATAATGCATTTCAAAATTACTCGTACTGATATGGTTTTGAGTGTGATATATTTGGTTAGTAACGTTGGTAATATGTTTCTGGTGCTTTATTGCTATGTAAATAATAAATATTGTATGATTAGTATTCTTATAAAGTGGAATGAGAGAAATCACACAAAAGCAAAGCATGGAACTGTTTTATCTTAATGTCTGTGTATTTAATTAACGATTCCTATCAATATCTTCAAGAGGTCTATAGAGAGTTGTGAAAACAGATACTCAAGTCGAGTTAAGTACAAGAAAAACATTGTGACAATATTTTTGTGTAAAATCACAGTAATAATTTTTGTATATTACATACTTCAATGTTTTATTAGTTATTTAGCTTGTATCAGATTACTTTACAGGTGTTGTTATTAATCTGAAACATTTCGTTTTCCGTCAACCGAAGTTAAGTGTTTTTACCGCCAGAATAATACACATTTATTAATAACTGCGTATAGTAATATTTCTTTCAAAGACTCGAAATTAAAATAAGTATAAGCAATTACTTTTTCTAAGCATTTATGGGTAATTCTCGCTTTAAAAATATGATTTTAGTTATGCCTGTTATTTTAAATCACAACTTGTGCGTTCTAATTAAAATGTATGAACATCTGCGGACAATCTTTTTGAGCTACAAAATAATGAGAATAATTCACATTATTTTCCACCATAAAACGATTGAAAATCGTGTATTGTCTAAAAAACAATATGTTTTTACTTGTCCCTGAGGCTGATAACTATGTTTCAAACAACGTTCCAACAACAAGGAATGTTTTCTGCTTTTGAAAGGAGTATCCCTCCTTATTTTATAAAATATTTTTTTAATAAATATATTTAATTTCATGCCCACGCCATCAATTGAATTTTTTCCTTTGTTTTATTAAGTCATAAATCCGGTACCTAAACCCTGAGTCATAACCTGGGAATACATATCTTTATTGTATTCTTAATTTTTAATTCAACTTCTTTAGTCTATTATTCCATTCCTTTTTACCACCTTAGCCAAAAATTTTCTTCATCTCCATACAAACCGTCGTAATCACTGTTAATACCTTTTGAAAGTCATTAATAACGTCCTGTCTTGCCGATAATTTATACCGTTTTCCTCCCCGGACACAAATATTTCTTCATTATATCTATCAGCTTTATCGTCTCATTATTGTGCTCTCAATTATAAAGTGTTTGAAATACCGTTTCCATGTCCATTCCACAAACACAATGGTCGTCAGAAAACTTCATTCTATGAAGATAAGCATCGATATACCCGTGTTTTTTGAGGAACGGTTTAATGTATTTGTTCCGTACAAACCAACGTCCATTCAGACAAAATTATTTAACTTCATGAATAAAGAAAAAACCTTATTTCCCAACATTGAACATTTCCCACTTGATTTGCCAGATTAGTTAATAGCTTTTTTGACAATATATTTACTTTTTTATCCCCAACAGGAGACAAGTGAACCCAGTCGGCACACTATGCTACAGGTGTGGAAGGTGAAAGGGTGGCGTATTGGTCAATACCTCTGCGACCAAAGCAGGAGTACAGAGTTTCCTTCCCAGCTCGTCCCTATTATCACCTGACCGAAAGTTATCGCATATCTTTTCCACGTGTAGATACACTAAAGATATACACACTGTAATGAAACAAGGTAATTAAAGCAGGGATAGATAGTGTAGGGGGTAACACTCGCCAGAATTAATTTGCCCTAGCCAGCTCGTGCGCAAATAGAAAACGTTAAGTACGTTCGAATTCTTTTTAATAAAGTGAAAACACACACTGGGGTCCTTTCCCATAAAAAACTCAATTAAAAATAACTTTGGCTTAAGTATTCATTTACATAATACCCATAAAATCAGACATTATCTCACATACCACTGAACAATTATTCACTATTAATAAACTCCTGGTATTTTGTATTACCAGTTATTTACAACAACTGTAAATTGAAATGAAAGAGAAACCATTATCATTGCTCATCTTCGTTATGCCCTTCCTAATTATAAACAATCAAATGACTAATGTTCAGAGCATGGGCCATAATTTGTCTTGGTTGTCGCAGTAAGTCTTCTCGCTGTCACTTACGCACCTAATACTGGTCGCAGCGAGCTCAAAAATTACCTCGGTTACAGATGAACAGATCAGTCTAATGAAGTGGTTGATGATTGGAATGCCATAAGTAGCGCCGTCTCGTGCGATGATCTCCTTCTCGTCCCAGCACGCAGTTCATTCATCGTCTGAGACGAGACCCTCCTAAAGTTCCCGTTCCTCCTCTACAGCACATCATCCTCATAATAAACGTTTGGGAGATGCGATCAGAATGTCTTCGTGTCGCCACTCATTAACGAACAAAATAAAACTATTAGTTTGCAACTCGTTTTCGGAGAAAATTGAAGTTTTGACGACTTCGAAAAACTTGACAAGTTCAAGTTGTCACATTATTGCAACATGTCAGAAAAACGTCATGACCTAATGGCCGAAAAATTCTAAATCAACTTCATCTGATGCGATGAAAATTAGTGAGATGATGCTATACGGTTAAATACGTTAGAATAAAAGCTGTGATGATCTAAGTAAGATATTAATGATAGTAATGCTCTAATGCAAGAATTGATAATAAATGATCACGGAGCATCACAGATAAGGATTATATCGACTTATCCCAACCCTGTCCACCGGAAGTTTGCTCACGTGCTTTTTTTTCATAACCATATGACTATTTTTAACCCTATAATATTAAATTCTTACTCCGCGTGAAGTCATCATTATTAGTTACTTTTAGAATGACGAGTGCAGATCCTTGACCAATCGTCAGGTTCCTTCTTAGGAAATATCCAAACTTCCACGGAGTCATTTTATTCAACCCTCTTCCTAGTGATCTAAACCACACGCTTTCTAATAATAATAGAATACTAAATGTAGGCAACTTTCGAAATTTTAATATGTCACACCCATCTCTTCAACACATTTCGTATTTACAGTTCGACAGCGCGCGTCAAGCTGTCCCTAGCTTCCTGGTATTCGTCATTTACTCAATGACAGTTCTAAGAGCTAAGGGTCCATCTCACCCATTTCCTCGTTTCCCGAGTCCGTAAAGGTCATTCCTTTTAACTCATAAAAACCTCTGTCTCCCTTCTTGACCACGATATGCGTCTTCCTTGCAGTTTCGTGCTAAATCCAGAACAGCCACCAACAGTGACCTTGTCTCTTTCAAAAATAGATTCCGTGATTTTCCACTCCTTCCCAGTTTCACTTCTAACGACGTCATTTATTACATGTTAGCAATTTTCTACCTCTCTTCAACTTCTGGTCAAAAATAATGCGTAGAACGCAAACACTCTTCCCTTCGTCGAGATATAATGGTTCTTCCTTTGAACAAGGAAGCACAAAGCCCTTCCCCTTCAGCAGTCATCAGACCCGGCCCCTTCCACTATAGCACCGAAACAGAGGTCGCGGTACGATTCCGCATACTTACGAAACATTCTTTCCTTTCATACCTTACATAATTTTAATTAATATCCAAGAATTAATCGATTCTCACAATACATAGCAGTAGTATTTAGTCAATTTCGTACTCCATCCTTTTACCTCAATGCTAAACATTTCGCAATTAATATTCAATACATCTCATTTTCTATTGTTACACCGATATACCATTTTTGTTTACTCAAATTCACAGGCATAATCTTGAATAGCATTTCCTACACCCTCGTTAAAACCGTAAAATAACACTTACTCCATCTCAGCAGACAAACTCTTACCTAGCTACACATTCTGCCCTCAATGTGAACTAAACTCACCTTGTAGTACATTCGCTTACAACATATGAGATTAAACGGACCACTGCTTCGGTATATATTTGTATGCAATTATAGGGAGAACTGCTTCGGCATATATTTGTCTAATCCTGCATTGTCCAATGTTATCCTTAGTCGTAGTAGTCCGTAATACAATATTTTCACCTTATTAATCACATGTTTAATTTATAATAAAAAAGTTAATTGGTTATCCATTATTAACACCAAATATTTTATATCTATTCAAACTTTAGTCGCCAATACCCGATTTTAATTATTGGTTTCTTCACAAATCCTTAGTGCGCCAAAAAATATTAAACCACGTTAAGAGGTTTAGTTTACAATGGTACTATAACGCTAATCATTCAGAGTATGAGAAATACAAATATAAAGAAAGCAAACCAGAGGTATTTTAACTCATGAAAATATGTAATATTAGACTTAAATAATAGTGAGTCCGTAGATAACGCATTCAATATGGATACTATGAGTTTATTGCAAATATTACTCTCGTCAGAGAGCTCCTGAGCTGAAGAACAAGAGTTGTACGCCTACACAGCATTTTCCATAAGAGAAATAATTATTAAGAAGATTGATTTCGTTTTATTAATCCGTTTATATGATGATGAACAGGTAATATATACATCATAGACATATACACCTATATATTCAGAAAAACGAAAAGACTATTTGATCTAATATTAGTAATTGCTTTTTTGTAATTTTTCAATTATTGTAGTTTTGTCAAAATTTCCGGCAATCAATGGACCTACTTAAATCGAGCAGCAAATATGTTCCATTTACTTGCTACACTGCTTCAGTAGAATGGGGAATATATATCTTGCGCGGAGCAATGACTATTTGTCCGGTTGTAGTGTGCACGAAGCGGAGTAAACGGATAACTTCATTAGCTAATCGTGTGATAGATTTAGGTTCTGCTCTGCGTTAGAAAACGACGGAGCAACGCCAGTAACTCAGCTAGTATTTTATAATAACCTCTATTGTGTTTTAAGAATAAATTATAGGTATACATAAGGCAATTAGGTTTTAAACAATATTTCATCTTTTTGTTTATATCATTTATTTGTAACACGAAGGATTACATTTGTATCTTTATAAATTTTCTCATTTACTTTGATTTCTTTTCATTGAGCATTTTTTTGCATACTTCTCCGTTGCACAGAAAACAATTGAGCTGGCATTCGCCTGGACTTGCGCATTGATTACATTTGGCACATTCATTGACACAATGGCTGAAATATGAAATATTATCATTAGATTCTTCTCTTTGAGACATAAAAATTTCAAAATGAAACGAAGGATATAGAATAAAGAAAAACAGCGGATATACATAAATTGTTAGTATTACAAATACGTATTCGAACCAGACAGTAACAATTAAAAAGCAAATACTCCGGTGGAGTACCGTGCCAATCTCCCTGACTTGATAACTATACCTATAACTTTCAGTTATACTACAGTGACAGTAGTATACTGAAGTTTTCATCAGTTCGGTCGAACAATGACGTGGTAGGCCCAAAAATCCAAGGGACCCAAAAATCGAGATCTGCCGTAGAGCCCCTAAAACCATCTTGTTGATTCCTACTAAGCCCAAGTTTCTCAAAGTTATAGGTTGTACACATTCATGCACATTCTGGTCTTACACTCTTTTCGGAGAGATTTACATGTACAATTATGAAAGAAGGTTATAAATGACGTCAATAAGTGACAGTTTTTATTATGTTCTGCTCTTCCTTCCCAAATGTACTTATGCTTCCATAAAATATGTCTCAACTTTTTTCAATCGGATGCACAAGTTTATCCAATTTTAACATATCATTTTAAATATTGCAGCAGCTATGTACGCATTTTCTTAAATCATTCATTATAACTTGTAAAAACGTTCTTTTAATCCTTTGAAATTCACGCCTTCGCA
>NNCF01128443.1:0-14372 GCA_002313205.1 Laupala kohalensis
TGCAGGACACTCAAGGGCTTTTGGATCGTGTGTATGTGAACGTTGTTCGCAGATACACTTGGTGCAACGAAACTCGTGGTCGCTACTTCGAGCATATGTTGTAGTTCACAGCAGGTACGAGTTGGTTGATGCACGTGCAGCGAATCCTTTGACGTTATTTCAAAATCGTTTTATCTTCCAAACGGCGCATTTCCGGACATGAGTTTATTACCAAATATTGCTGTTCTGAGTTCCCTGTACAACACCTATAACTGTGTAATAGGAATTCTGAATCATCCTGTATATTTGCATATTGGATAAACTTAAGAAAAACACGCGAACATCGTTATATAATTCATTAATAGTTAGTTGATATATTATTTAAATAAACATAATTTTAACTGGATATCGAATAAAAGTTTGATAGCAATATTTTTTTCAACCAATAAAATTAAGTTTAAATGAAACTTCAATAATATTTCTTAAAAACGTGGAAGAGAGTGAAACAAATTGTTTGATTATTACGGACCATAGAGTTCATATTTCATGACGTTTCTGAATCAATTTAATCATCGTTTATTTACAGTAATCAATTTAATTTATTTGACCAATTCCAGCTTTAAACTAATATAATTATGTGATGCTAGTTAATCTGATACACCAATATCAGTAATTAATGCTAAAAATATTACAAACTGTTTTATTTCTCTGATCTCTGACCTGCCTCTACTCTTAAATCGCTTGACACTCACATTTATGACATTTTTTCTGCATATGTTTATGAGATAAAAACATCACCTCTGAAACAATGAATTTGATTTTTTTTCACCCAGTTAGAATAATACCATAAATAAAATGAAGTTGATTAAATAAATAAATAATTTTATTACCCATATATTTCTTCCGTTTACCTGCACGTAGAGAAGGTATGTGATAAGTATTCAAACAAATTTATCGTCAGTAAAATGGTTACAAACGGCGTAGAACAATAAACTAATTTACTAGCCGGAAGCAAGCAAGGGACCATTCCATCAGTTCTCAACAAGGGCCCTACAGCAGCGGCGGATTAAACTTATATTTTAATTAAATTTTTCCCTCTGTTTTAAAATGTTCCATAAATACCAACAGATCAAACAGAATCCAATTTTTCATCTTGGATTCATTGAATACAAACCGAAAACATTCTCTCTTGTTCTTTCATAAACTGTCTACTCGTGTCTTTTTGTCCCGCCGCCAGGAGCGCTGGACAATCACATGTGTAAACGAACACCTAACCTAACTCTCTTTGTTGCGGTGTTTTGCGGGAAACGAAATCTTGAAAGGACGTATTACGAAACTCGAGAAGAATATACTCTGTGGAAAAGGTTCAAAGAAACAACAAACACATCGTACAAATGTGACGTCTGAATGAAGAAAATATAGAAAAAATAACAGGAAAAATCACACGAGAATGGAGGTTTCTGCTTCAGTAGTGAATCTAGACCACAATCAAGGGGGGGGGGGAGATAACCGGGGACAATTTTAAGGGGCTATAGCACCCTTAATCTTCCCCCTCATAGATCCGCCACTTGTTCCGCTTTATTTATTTTTATTATTATTATATTGTATTTGTAAATGGGAAATGAAACATGCTATTGAAGCTAGTGTCTACATGGAGCGATAGGAGGTAGGAGAAGGGTAGTTGAGACTGTTGTTACTAGGTGAGCCAGTTAACTGGGTTTACACATAGACTTGTCCCACGTGGAGAGGTTAGCAGAAGTAGTTAATAACATGGAGTGACCTGGAGTGAACCAGGACTGAAACACTGACAAGCAAACGTTAAGTGAAATCAAATGTATTCGTTATTGTTGAACCTAGTTACAAAGTACAAAACTTTAGTTCATTCTAACAATGATTATACGTTTCAAATCCTGTGATTGGCGTGTCTAATTTATTTCCTACTATAGATGAAACAAAACAATTATTGTTAGGATATTACTGATATTATTAATAATAATAATAATAATAACTATTTACAAATTAATGACATCAATAATAGCAGACATTATTTTCAATATTTTGGATAACAATTCGGTACTGGCAAAGGAGCAGAAAGGTTGTGTCAAGAGATCTATGGGGTGCAAAGAACAACTAGTTATTGATTCATTTATCATAACACAAAGTTGAAAAAGATCAAGAAATTTATCTATAGCATTTATTGACGAGCAGAAAGCATTTGATTCAGTGCCTCACTCACAGTTAATTTAGATTATCAAAATTTAAAGGATCAATTCAACAATAGTCAATTTCATGGAGGGAATAATGAAAAACTGGATGGCCAAAGTACATCATGCATCTATCACTACCTGTAACATACAAAGTCGAAGGGGGATTTATCAAGATGATTCACTAAGTCCATTATGGTTTTGCCTGGCTTTGAATCCGTTGTCGAGACTTCTCAATGAAACACAATTTGGTTACAAATTAAAAACAAAGCAGAGAACATCCCAAATTACCCACTTAATGTATACGGACGACATAAAGGTGTTTGCTAACTCTCCAAATAATCTGCACAGCCTTCTGAAAACAGTTCTATAGCGCAAACGTTAGATAGATGTGCTTCCATGCACATTAATGGAGGTAAATTCATGTCAAGAGAAAATTATGAAGTGTCAACTGAATCATTTGTAAAACGTCAAGAATCAGATCAAAATTATAAGTATCTTGGTTTCCAACAAAATCGCAAATTTGACCACTCAGACCTCAAAAAGTATTTCCAAAAGAAGTATGAAAAAGCTCATTTCAATATTGAAGACGCAATTAAATGCAAAAAATCTTATACCTGCAATGAAACAATCCAACACACTATTTCGGGTTTCCAAGTACTCGCCCCTCTAGACTACACCTGCAGACATAATCATGTGGCCAAAATAATTCACCAACAAGTAGTTAAAAACTTTAACTTGGTTTAAATAGTTACCCCCCATCATAGATTCGATCCACCACCTGTCTTGGAAAATAGAAATGTCACTTTGTACTGGGATACGCAAATCATTACAGACAGAACAGTAGATCATAACAAGCCAGATATAATATTAATAGACAAATCTAAAATAAACCCTTTTATTGATGTAGCTGTTCCTTCCACTAAAAAATTTAAAAAGGACAAAACCAACAGAAATTCAAAAATACCAGACCCTTACGACAGAAATTCAAGAGAGTTAGAAACAAAGTGAAGTATTAATTATTCCCCTAATAATTTCAGCAACTGGAGTCATTCCAAAAACACTGAAAGGGCATCTTGCAAAATTGCCGTTGACCAGAAATGTACTGGCAGAAATGCCGAAATCCGTTATATTGCAAACACGTCACCTAACAGGGAAATTTCTTAGTCGCGACTAAGACCAAAATTTACTTCCGGCTTGGCGTATAAGCCACACCCCCAACTTCCTGTTCGAACAGAGAAAAAAAAGTGCTCAATAATAATAATAATAATAATAATAATAATAATAATAATAAATTTATTGTCAAAAGAGCAGTTAAAAACTACGTAGGACAATTAACTAATCGACTCTCCGGAAGCAAGCAAGGGACCATACCATCAATTCCGATCAACGGTCCTAAGGCAGAAGAGTATTTAACATTACAGCACATTCCTAAGGAAAGAATAAAAATAGTTAGCTACGTGTTACAGAATACCAAAAAATTTGTATTTAATAAAACACAGAAAATATGGGTCACAAGTACCTATTATTATCGAACTACAGATTACAGATTGTTTATAAATCGTAATTATTAAAGTAACTCTAAATTCGACATTAACTATTGAGATTTGAGATTATCATTTGTTTTAAATTTGTGTAGAATAATTATTTATCATCACATTTACTTATATTATCAAACGTCCCTGTGAATAACATTTCCTTAGATAGGATAGGAATTTTCAAGTCTTTCAATATTTTCCAATATTTAATTCTGTGAGTGATATATTAGCAGAGTTACTGACAGTAGCAAAGAAAAATATATTCGACTACTATTATTTCCGTCCTTTGTATAATTAAATTATATAAATAATTAAAAACGGACGACCTTTTTATGACCTTTGAATAATATTCATATTTTTTTATGAATAGCTCACTACGTTTCGACGTGGATTTCCACCGTCGTCAGGTGATCAAGAAATAAATTATAACAATAAATATACCAGGACATTATAACATGTTTGTGTTTCTGCTTTTTTGTGAACATATTTTTTTGTGTTTATATTTATGTTTATATCATGTTCATTTGTCCTGTCGATATGTTTATTGTTATTATTTGTTATTACTTGTTCTCCTTACGACGGCGTAAATCCACGTCGAAACGTAGTGACCTATTCACAAGAAATAAAAATATTATGATTCATATAAAGTTATGATTCATATTAATTTAATTCAGTTTTATGTGTACTCAACTTTCGCACGGTTGTGTACATAAATTCTGTAGCCCCATCCTGGCCCGGGTTTTTCTCCGTTTTTCCTTCGGGTAGAGGCGGATTTCTTATACAGGTTCTCTAGGCTTTGTCCAGGGGCGTGTTTATTGTAACAATAAATCGTGAATTTAGTGTTATTTCAATTCTTAAACACTATTCTTAGAATAATCTATAGTTCGATAATAATTTGTACATGTAATTTTTTGCGTTAAATTACAAACATATTGTAATTTCTTTACTATTATAACTCGCAGCTAACTTTTTATCTTATCTAGGAACTTTTGCTGAAATTTTTTGAATCCGCCTCTGCCTTAGGGCCCTTGATCGGAATTGATGGGATGGTCCCTTGCTTGCTTCCGAAGAGTAAATTAGTTTGTTGTCCTCCACGTGGTCATACGCAGTTTGTACTGTTTTTTGACAATAAATTTATTAATATTATTATTCGTCCATAAAAGATGGTAAGTTTTAAATTATTTATTTAAAGATAAATTCATTACAAATATCGCTATGAAATAGTGTTTCCATCATATAAAAACTATTACATAAAAATACGTAAGTACAATTTCTATCGCTTCACTAATCATAGCTAACGAGTAGCCGCAACGAACGGACTTTCCGTCGGTGGTTCCCCCTTAATTAGCCATGCTTACCAGCACAAGAGCTAATAATCCTTAATAAGTACCCTCGTATGCCACTCTATGCAACATAACCGCCTGGGTAGTATATTCCTCTCGCTGACAGAAACCGGCAGTGGAGCGTGACTGGGATGTTTGTTCAGGACACTTAAAAACGAACCAGCGTGGTGGGATGTCAAAAAGCTTTTAGAAAAACCGACTAGATTTTGCAGACAAGATCACTTTTTTTCAAATTTCGCGAAAGGAAACAATAAACAGACGATGTAAAGATGTCACCTTTGCATATAAAAATAGAAATTGGTTTCGACCATAAAGAAAAGAAATGGAAATATTAAGCGGCCATGAGAATATGAATGAATATTCATTCAAAATAAAGAAAATATCTCATGTAACATGTATGTGCAAAAAGGGAACAAAATGTGCAAGAGGAACAGGTAAAGAAGAAATAGCGCGATATGAATCTTCAATAAGGGAGACAGTGGATGAACAGATAGATCAATTGCAGACAGGACTGTTACGAGTGAGCGCAAAATGTATGAAGGACGATAGGAACAGGATTAAAAAAGTAAGCTGATGGACACCCAAATTAAGGAAACTGAAGAAGAAATTGAATAAAGCAAGGAATAAATTCCAACGAACTGAACGGAGAAATAACAGAAGCGGTGGAAGATTATCGAAAGGTGAAGATAGAAGATAAACTAGAAATAGAAGCAGCGAAAAGACAGAGCTGGCGTTAGTTCATAGAGAAATCAGTATGAGGGTTCCCATACTTAATAAGTATAAACAGGAAACGTCGCAGAGAAATATGAAGAACATTAGAAAAACAGGGAGAATATACTGAAACTTGGAAGGGGACAGGGGAAGCGCTCCTTTATGCATTATATAGGCCAGACATGAAGGAAATAAGGCAATACGACGTGATACAGAATGAGATAGTAGAAGAAATAGCACAGGAAGAGATGCGAACTGCAGCGGAAACTATGGCAAATCGAAAAGCACCATGGCATTCCGAACAAAATGGTTAAAAAAACATAAGGTCCATTAATAGGGGCAATTCAAGACATTACACCACATGTATAAGAACATCCTTTTTTCCACGGTGTTGGAAAATTAAGTAAATTAAAATTGTTCCTAATAGGGAAAGACATGTCACCAGTAAATCCATCATCTTATCGACCATTCGTTATTACCCACATATGGGAAACTGGTAGACAAGATCAAAACAAAGAGAACACAACAAAATATTTGGACGACTTGCACAATGCACACGCAACAATATGGATTAATGCCAAATGTTAAAATATGTAACACTAAGAGATGAGAAATATTGCGGATGTATATTCCTTGATATCAAAGAAGCATTTGACAATGTCAGGTGGTGACGTATAGCTAATACATTACAAAAGAAGCAATTACCAGGGTATCTATTGAATATACTTAAGTCTTATTTTGAAGAAACAACGACACAGTTAACAATAGGAAATGCAAAAATAATTCTCGAGATCAGAATAGGTTGCCCACAGGTTTCATCGAGCGGTCTACTGTATTGGAACTTATTGATGGACAATATTTTATGGAAATTGGAAGAAAAAAGGGTGCAAATGGTTGCTTATGCTGATGACCTAACTGTGTTGACATATACAAATTTACAGCGAGCATTAGAGCAAAAGATAAAGGAAGTAATAGAAAACTGTATGGAAATATGTGACAAATATGATGTAGAAATATCAGCATCAAAAACAAGACTAATGTGATTTGGGCATACGCAAGAAAAACGAAGGAAATAATTGTCAAAATTAGAGGAAGAAAAGTACAAGTGGTCTGAGGTACTAGATATTTTGTTATAGTACTGGATGACAAGTTAAGCTTCAATATGATTACACGCTTAATGCCAATCGATCTCTATGTGCAAAAGATAAAAGGCAGATATTACCTAAAATGCGAAGTGAAGGGCACGAAAGGGGTAAATCGAGTGTTTGGGTCATCAGTGAAATAAAATGTGCAATACATTTTTTAAATCAATTATTTAAATGTGTCTGGGTAAAATTTTTTAATATTTAATTCTTTAATATTTGTTGAATCATATAGTTTAATGATTTATTGAAAAAAAAAATTATTTCAGTGTTCTGTGATATGAATTTTGCATTATATTTCCTTATATTCTGCCACCGGATAAGACCTACCCATTTGCAGTTAATAAACATTATTATTAAGGCTCCCTACCAGTACAAGCAGAGCGGGGCGGGGCAGGTGGGTCAGTACCGCCTCATTGGGCGCGGTCGACGCCGGACTTGGGAAGGAGAACCAGGTCAGCTACCGACGGTGGCGTAACCGCTCTACTACATCTTCCGTGTGCACAAAACCACATAGGGTTCCCTGGCTTTGCGACACGCCGGGTAATATAACCGCACGCGTATAAGAGCAGAGTTACAGGGTTTTATTTCCAAACCAACAACGCGAGGGTAGAATTTCACTGCTCCATTTATCTGATTACAGACAAAGTCATGTTACTATACAAAAAAAAATTAAGTTAAGGGAAGAAACATGACCGGAAACGCACTGAGTTAATAATAATAATATTTATTTACTGCAAAAGGGCAGATCTTATCCGGTGGCAGAATATCAGGAAATACAACAGAAAATATACAAAAATACGTATCACAGAGCACTGAAATAAAAAATTGTTAAATAAATCATTAAACTATATGTTTCGACTAATATTAAATTATTATGTATAAAAACATTTTACCCTAAAACATCTAAATAATTGATAACAGACATGTTATTGCACAATATATTTCACTGATGACCAAAACACTCGACGTAACCCCTTTCGTGCCCTTCACTTCACATTTCCCTTCCCACCTTTTCTAAATCACTTATTTCCCTCGTATCACTTCACTTCACTACCCACTATCACTCCACTAGCTTCCCATCTACACTAACGTAACCATTCTTCCCGAACTGCCTAATCTCTATTAATTTGTCTGCGTTATATTTTTCCGTATTTGAATATTTCATATGTATATGGTTTAAATAGTGTTAGATATGTGTAGATATTCTCCTCGAATAATTATTGTACCACGTAACTATTTGACAGAGTTCTTTTCGTGCTCCTATACTTCTATTGTACTTTTTTGTCTTTTTAATTGATTTATACAACCAGGCTTACCGAGCTTTTGGTCATTACCTGGGAATCATCTATCTCTTGTTGCATCTAGATGTTATAACAGTGTTTATTTTTTTTTATCTTGCTCGTCCTCAATCTCTACTGTATACTACTAAAACAAAAAAGAGCCCATTTATTTTTCTAAGTCCCACGCTGAGAGCAGTTTTGGATCTGTTAAGTTTGCAACGCCTCTCTCCTCTTGCTTCCCCTTCGACTGGGGAACTTTCGTTCGACCAATCGTAGGTCTATTTGAAACGGCTCCCATATTTGGAAGAAATCGTAACGAGATAAAATGTTTCATTACACCGCTATTAAAGAAATATTTTGTATTTTTTTATTATACACATTTTGGACTTCTATAACAAAAATATTCTGTATATTCTTGACTTCAATAAACTTTACCATTCTCTATATTTAAACGACATCTCGAGATTCGTTGTCTCGCAAGGTCTTCATAGGCAAAGTAAAAGATATTAGAGTTTCTGTAAAAAACGTTTGCGCAATACTGTGATAAAATATAGTTTTTAACAGAAATTAAATATATAATTGCAAGATATCGTATAGAATTGGTATAATTTGAATCACAAATTACTTATAAATATTCCTATAATTTCTTATATTTATACAGTCAAGTAAAGAAATCAAATCTCATTGCCTACAAATGATGTGTATTGTCGAAAGTAATTTCACATAATTTGCGATTCTCTTAAGTTTTTCATATATGTGAAAAGGAATTAAATAAATATAGAAAACGTTAGTCTAAAATATGAACTAATAACACAAAAGTATAATTCTCGAGTCATAAATAATATACTTAAGGAACAAATAAATTACATGTTCTAATAATATAATGATCTACAATATAACACTGGTTGTAATCGTGCAGCATATAAAATAGTGATCCGAGATTAATATTAAAAAAAGCGTGTTTTAGATTACAACAAATATCACTAAAACTGAACAGAAGATTCTTGTTCTCTTTCTTTGTTCCTACTTCTCTCCTTCTCTTCCTTTAAATTTCATAGTTCAATTAAAGAACGTTAATTGCATCTATTAATAATTTTGTTTAAATATGTGATACTCTTTTAAAGATAATACTTCTTCAATATGAGTGTTTCTGAGTGTTTTGTATTTTTCATGCTATTTCGTTAATCTACTTATCTTTCTTGACAAAGAATTCTGAAAGTGTAAAATGTAATATTTACAATACTATTTCTGCATTTCCAACTGATATAGCACTGAACTCAAATCAATAATTAAAAATAAACAAAATGGTATCACTCATTACCATCAAAATAATGGAAAAATAAAAAACGGAGCTAAGCAAAATGTAACAAGAAAGTTCAGTAAATGAAGCAGTGCACACCTACAAACGCCGCGAAATGATACACCGTCATTGGATGTGAATTCGCGACTAAGTTCGTTCCTGTGGGTGGAAAATTCCAAATACAATGAGAAACATGATATGCACACTATCTTCTATTCTCCTTTAAAAATAACATTAAAATGACATCTACAAACACACTCTTTGGATTCTCACCATTGGTAAAGGAAAAAGTACGCGATGTGAGTGGAAATTATTTCACTGCATCCATTCCAAACTTTACCGATTAAACATATACTAATTACACTATGAATACAGTATATTTAAGAAAAATAAAATAGTTGGAACAGTTTTTGAATATTTTTCAAAAGTATACTTTGACCTTCAAATGAAGTAGCCTTTGCGTTCAAGTAAAGCGAAAGTTTAAATCACCTGCGCAAATTCTAGGTATTCCTGGTTGAAATTATTTCTTTCATCTACGACTATAAGAAGAAAGTTTTGAAATACCTTATCTGATCAGACGGCCTCGTGTTACTCTGTAGAGGGGGAATTTGAGTTTATGGAGCTTAGTAAAATTGGACGATGCGATTGCTATTTTATTGCTACGAAAACTGTTAGTTTAAATTAATAGAGCATATACCTTATTCTTTAGAAAATATTGTTCTCCAAATGTATAATGTTGTAAATCTAGATGCTATATGAATAAATATTTATTGAAAATATGGTTTGGATATATATTAGATCCGTTTTCTACTCAATATTTTTATTAAAATACAGTTTTAATACTTGGGGTATAATTACGAACTCGTGGAATACTTTTAGTATCATTGTTTTCTTTAAATATAAATTATTTGCTTTTAAATTCAATATGTTTTTTTGTACATGTTTATTGAAATTTTGAAGAACTTTTCTAAATTCCTCGTATAATATATCATTGAACACTTTCATTTACACATGAAGAAACTAAAATATCTAAACTTAAAGAGAACATGAATAGAAATTATTTTATAGAACCTTTGTCGTCTCGTCGGCAGATGAACTTTGTCGTAAACCCAGCGGTGTTGAAAGAGGCAATTCAAGAAAAAATAATGTCATTCATTGTCAAACTGACTAAAACACGCGGACTTGAGAGGCTATTTATAAGTTCGAATTTTTCAACAGACATTTTACCACCTTCAGCAAAAGTGTAATTGGTTGAGAACAATAAAGCACTGCTATGATTGTTCTGTCACCTCAAAGTTGGTTCGAATTCCGGTGACACTTGTGAACTGATTTTTGAAAATGGTTTATACCGCAATTCAGCTCATAATATCTGTTTGGGAGCTGTAATGAACGAAACCTTAATTCATGCTCTCACATTGCTTAGGAAAATCTTAAAACATACGCTGAGCAATTGTCAATTCGGCAACGTAGCATTACAACATACATGGCAACGTGGCAGGGCCGTTTCTTGAGAAATATTCGAAAGAGTACTTTGAACTTCATATGGAGTAACCTTTGTTTTAAAGTAAAAAATTTAAATAGAGCTCGTGCATCGACAACAAGTAAATTCTACCGTAAATACGAAATGCGAATTAAATTGATTCATCCGTTTATTCAGAATCGCTGCGCACAGACGGACGGACGGAAGGACGTTGTGCCAGAAACCACTTTTTCTGAATGAGGGATAACCAAACGGATATTTCCGTCGAAATCTCGCTTGCCAATTTTTTTTTTCGATTACAAAACTGTCTATATACTACGTATAAGAGAAAGTAATAAAGCAAATGAATTGAAACAGAGGTCTTACCGACGAGTCTTCCCCAGAGGAGCTGCCGCCCCCGAAGGTGCTGTTCAAGTGGACGCCATCCGACAGATCTCCGTCACCGGTCGCATTCGCCAGAGACACGTTGAGATGCGAGGTGTTGTTGACTGGAGTCACCATGGCGACGATGGCGATGGTAAGATTGACGCGCAGCATGTAGTTGAACATGAAGCCCAGCAGCACCATAAAGTTGAGCACTTGGCGACATGAGATGCGGTCTGCAAGAGGAAAAGAACACAATTCACACTCAATTTAGTGCTAGAGTAGGAGAATGAAATGACAAAAATATGTTAAATCGACCAAAATATACACAGAAACATGTCCTTATTGTAACTTCAACTTGAAAACCAAACCTCACCGGCCATATAAATAAGAAAATTGCAATTATACACTGCATTCTACAGAGCAACTTAACTTATTTTCGAAAAATGACCAATTTTTAAATCACGAAAGTGATGGAACTTTACTTTGATTTGTAGTAAATTTTCCGTAGTATATTTTACATCACTTCTTTTTATAGGTCACTGTACATATGAGAAAGATTTCTCGCTTTTCCTGAGGTACATACGAAACCGTTGAACTCATCCGCCATGTTTTTAACAATTTCAAACGAGTTCCCGAGCACTGTTTGTACTAAACTCATAACAGTTAGATACAAAACAAATCATGTTCGTTATTATTCACAGTGTAATCTTTAGTAACAATTAAAATAATAATATAAATAACAATTATACATCTCAGTGATTAGACTAACTTGGAGTGCTGGTCTCACCTTACATATAAACAGGCACTTCTGTACACTTGTCATGAGAATCTATACTTTAATGATAAAAGTGGATTCTTTGGAATTCTGGAAAAGTAATCGATGACATTATTTAGATTTTCAAATGTATCTTCTTCAGGGTTATTACAATTAAAATACAAAGTATGGTCGATATTTATCAATTACAAAAGCAGAAAATCTATTAAAATTGACTCACCAACTGACGCCACCCCCACCCTAGAAAAAAGTGGAGTATACCTTCTGTCGTGTAATGATTGTGAATGTCAAATATGTGGGAATGACCGGCAGGAAATTTAAAATTAGAATTAAAGATCACATTCACGCCTTGCACAACAAAAGCGATCAATCTCATTTTGCCGACCACATACGCCTTGACACCCACTCTTTCAACATTGATCAAAACGTACACATCCTCGGAGTAGAAAACACCTTCAGAAAAAGATTAATCTTAGAAAATTTCCACATACACAAAATTATTAAAACAGAATGTCCCTCTGTGCAATGAACATATAAGCAACCTTTCTCCTCTTTGGTCCCTTCTCCAGGAATAACCAATTTACTCACAGGACTTTTCCCGGTCATTGCTCTAACTGAACCCTTCTTACCTGTAGTTCTTAAATAGCGCTCCGTCCAACCCTTCGGCACATTTGTCCTTTGGTACTAGGCATTGTCAGATACGTTCAACTCCCTTATTTATTTTTATATTTTCATTTAGTCACAATTTTTATCTCTTATTCAGAGATTCATTCTTCATTAATTTGTTGCTCTGTTTCCAATACACTTAAAACTTTATTATATTTGAATTAATTTCAAATTTTATTATAATTTCAACAAATTTCGAATTTTCATAAACTTAACAATAAATTCTTGTACTTTGCAATCTTAGGTATTGTCTAAATTTTTTGTATTTCGTTTTATTTTAGACTGAAGATGTCAGCTAAGCTAGTGAAAGTACTGAATAAATATTTTCCTATTAGACAACACCACATCTTTCATTTATTCTTAAAAATGAGAACTAGTATCGCCTCACACTAGTATCCAACTATATAAAATTGGTTGCTTATCAGTAGACGTGAATCACGACTAATGTATCAGCCAGAGTTGGATTCCGTAACGTCACACGGACAATCCACTGAACACATAATCTACGTGACCGAATCATAGAAGGAAAATTATATAAAGGCCATGAACGACATTCATTTCTAGTACATAAACTAGAAGTAAAATGAAAACCAAAGAATTAACAGAACTTTCTGTACATTTGACATAAGAATCCACTATATTTTCTCAAGAAAATTCACGTGAATTTAATTCCTGTACAACAGGTATATCGACGGTAGCACATATGGACATCGGAGCACGGCGCGCTCAGGTAGGGCACGCCGTACACGCTGCCTGTTAAGACAGGTATCAGTTAGAGTTGGCCTGTAAGTTAACATAGAGGGATGGAAGAGGTAGTACGGGAAAATTCAGTGGGAATTAACCGGTTACTTTCTGATCCATGAATGCAGAGATATAATACACTTTGTTTACAATACGCGATAGATTGGGTAGCTAATTAGGAATAGTAGTATTAAACGGCATCACCGAGTTTTTCACAAAAATGCGTCATTCATCTTTATTAATAATTTTCTTCTTCATGATTTTCGTAGGTGATTCCCTCTTATTTTGTATTACTATATATTGATTTTGTTCATAATTAAAACTGAAACATATTGCTTTACCTTCAAAAATTTTCCTCCACGTTTTCACGAACTCGCTAGTTCTATTGCGCGGTGAAGTCAAGAATAGAAATTTGTTAATCCCTTCCTGCCCTCCGAAAACAGAAGCAGAGATCGTGATTTATATCTCTGGGCACGCAGACTAACGTAACTCTGCTCGCGTGCCGTTATCTTGACATCCCAGCACTATAATATATATTTAAAAAATAATAATAAAATTATTGTCAAAAAAACAGTACAAACAGCGTATGACCACGTGGAGGACAATAAACTAATTTACTCCCCGGAAGCAAGCAAGGGACCAACCCATCAATTCCGAACAAGGGTCCTAAGGTAGAGGAGGATTCAAAAATTTCAGCAAAAATTCCTAGATGAAAAGTTAGCTACGAGTTATAATTCTAATAGAATGTCAATATTTTTTTTTTAATTAACGCAAAAAATTTATATGTACAAGTTATTATCGAACTATAGATTATTCTGCGTATAGTGTTTAAAAATCATAAGAG
>NNCF01128443.1:14993-28738 GCA_002313205.1 Laupala kohalensis
TAATGCCGTAACGTAAATGGGAGTAAACGTTTGCAAAATATATACAACGGGAAATACGTGGACTAAC
Organism: Laupala kohalensis; assembly: GCA_002313205.1. NCBI lineage: Eukaryota > Metazoa > Arthropoda > Insecta > Orthoptera > Trigonidiidae > Laupala > Laupala kohalensis. Next base: position 15,061 of record NNCF01128443.1, read on the forward strand.
TGCGTTAACTAAGATTCGGAATGCGTAACACAAATTGCTTAATTGGGAATTAAGATTGTCAACGTGACAATTCCATTTGAGGTTGTCTTGAATATGGAGACCTAAGAATTTTGTATTCGTAACAGTTTTTAATTGTGTTTCGTTTAAAGTAAGAGAAAACTGGGGTAAAGATTTTGTGATACTATTGTGAAATGACAGACACTGATTTGTCAGTGTTTACAATGAGACGATTTGCATGGAACCAAGTCGAAAGGTTAGACAAAACNGTCATCAGTAAAAAGAACCATTTTGCAATCTGATGTGGATGATGACATGTCGTTCACATACAATACAAAGAGTATATGGCCGAGAATTGAACCTTGGGGTACTCCGCAAGTAAGTGGCTTTGTTTCTGAAAGACTACGCTGAAGTATTTTATTTTTAGTATAGGATATTTCTACCTGTTGATAGGTTTGACTGAAAAAGGCCATAACAGGATAGTCCTGTCCACTGAGACCATCGACATAAATGTCAATCATCTCAGCTGTCTCTGCTGTGGGTTGTCCATGATAACGTGAGCCAGAAAATACTGTATGCAATCGCCCTCTCTCTCGCTCACCCGCTTCGAGAAGGGAAGGTATAATCAAATTCACTTTGATACTTTGCATAAAACTATTCAATATGGCTGCCTTACACAAATTGCCAACCTCTACGAACGAAATCCTTGAAACTCACTCGCGAAAATTTCCAGGGCAGGAGTAGGGGAACATGAGTAGGGGTGGAAGGAACAAGGTCACTTTTTATTGTAAAACACATAGCTATAGGTAATGCTAGGAAAATTTCAGGAGAAGCGTGGTCACAATGAATTTAAGTAATATCCAAATAAATATTGATAGCAGTCACGAAAGCGACTATTTGCTGTAAAGAAATACAAGTTATTAACACAACAAACAAAGATACAAGGTAGTATTCGTTCCACACTTCGCTCGATGCAGAAAGTGCAGAACAGCGCCACCAGAGCACGCGGATTGATTGTTGTCCGAGGTTGGCAATGGAATCAATTTCGAATGTCTTGCCAACAGAACGCGTGGAACCCTTATCATTACTCTTATGGACGATGGCGAAGTCAAAACCTTCGGCTACACTGAGTACAGGTTCTATTCCAACATCAAGCTAATTAGACTTACAATAAATATACAAATAATTTACGGTCAACAGAGCTGTTTACAAGCTGCGTATGGCCACATTGAAGATAATAAAGGAATAAACACAGTGCGTTTCCGTTCATGTTCTGTTTCTTAAGTAGAATTTCTCGAAGCAAAGTATGGTGACTTTTACAGTATTGTGTGCACCAGTCAGCAGTCAGAGAGGGGAATCGAGTTCCCCCTCCCGCAGTTGATGTGCGAGAGAGACAGAGATATCAAACTTCGTTTTGCCCTTCGAAACCACTGACTCTATTTATATTTATGACAGAGATTTGGTTTTTTTCCGGACAACTAAATATTTACCAACTGCTGAGCCTTCGCTCTCTGTTCGTTCCGTAACTCAGTTATTCTTCACTGAGACTCAGCTAACATTTTTATTAATAGTTAATTACAATCGATGCTTACATACATGGCAATACTACTCTTTAAAATTAAAATTGTGTGAAAAATATGCAGTTAGCGAAAAGAGCGAAGTGAAACATCGCTAGAATAACAAAGTCTTATAAGCTAAAAGAAATAAAAGCGGAAAAAATGATTTTACTAATGGAAAATTATGAGTTTATTCTCCATTACAAATTTATATGAACTACATTTAATTTAAACTCTCTTTTTGTGGTCGACATAGGGGTGGAACATTTGTTCTCCTTGGTATCAAGCAAAAGTTTTACCTTTTGTGTACTTCAATGCGGTACACACCCGTCCTTTCTAACATTTTCAACTGGAATTGGCAGAGCACAATATTTCTCTCCACTCTATATTTCCATTAGAACTAGCATTAACGCTAAAAGTGAAAAAAACAACAACTAAAATCTATCTATTAGAATGAATTGTTGTAGAAGTTGCAGCACTCAAAAACCTTTTAGATTTCCATCACTAAATTACAAAGTTCTCGAGTTGGACCAACGAAGTGTAGCAAACAAACCGATAATGTACGGTCAATAAATGACGATTTTGTTTACACTAGTTCTGGTTTTCGACGAGCACAATCCTTAATGTTCAAAGAACCAATAGAACGTAGATGATTAAAAAAAATTATTGTCGGTACTTTGCAGTAATGATAGTATTAGGGGTGAGTTATATTCGAAGAAGAAAAGAATATATCAAGAAGAGATTGAAGTACTAATAAGGCAAATGTACAAGAGCAGAGGTGATGAAAACATATTTTATTTTAAAGCAGATGTAGTCGTGTAATAACTTTTGATGGGGAACAAAACAAAACAAAAAAATATTCTTTTTTAAAAGTATTTATTTAGTTTCATTTAGTACGCTGTGCTTTAAAACTTGTTGCCCCTGATAATATGTTTTAGAATCATTTGTTCAAGCACGTTCGCATTGTACGATTATTTTCACAGTCCCCACCGGTGCCTCAGGTGGTAGTGTTGTCGCTCATCCCGGGTTCGATTCCCGATGGAGCCAGAGAATTTGTAACTTTTCACATTAATATCCCAGTTCATGTAGCTGTGACTACTGAAAAGCCAACCTTCCTTCCTCTATCCAGCTCCTCGTAGTATCAATAACTCTTAACTATTACTAACCACTTCTACAAACCCCTCCATGTGGACCAAGTTGTTGTTAATCCCACCTACTAACAATAACCCTGCCACCCAACTCCTACCTCCTATCGCTCCATGTAGATAAGCTTCAATAGCACCTAGCTACGTTCCCCATTTACAAATACAACAACAAAGAGATGGTATATATTACAACCAGAAATCAAATTAAATTATTTCATAATGTCGCAACATCACTCTTCCATGGCGACACCCACGTCCCTTTTTCCTCATGGACTGACAAAAACCTTCGTTGAAACAGTTTCATATAAATAATGCAAGACCTACTTTCTTTCGTGGACGAACTGTTGATTTTACGTTTTGTATTAAAAACTAACAACGTTTCGATCTCGTTTGAAGTCGTCGTCAGGTGATTCCTGAACCAAGTCGACAATTGGTTGGTTTTTATCACAATATTAACAATGTTCCTCCATAAAAGGAAGTAGGTCTTGCATTATTTATATGATTAGGTTATATAATCTACTCACATAAAGAAAAGAATGCTCTTTGTAGAAAATACTGCAAATGACGACTGGTGACGTCGATGCAAAAGCACGCACCTCCTTGAGAAACTTGTCAGAAGTGTTTGAGGCATTCGGTGAGGAGAGGACAGTCTGCTTGAATGCGACACAATCGTAAGGCTAACGACACATCTGCGTTTTCTCCGCTCCGCTGGTGCAAAGACACACCTAGCGGAGCGGGCGTCAGCGGGCAGGTGTAGGGGAACGTGTGTCGAGGTGGAAGGAACAAGGTCACTTCAGGACGATAACAGACATGCTTCGCGTGGGTCTTGTATAGAGAATCCACGCAACTGCCCGCTAGCTACACAACGCTTTTATTGTAAAACACATAGCTATAGGTAATGAAAATGTTTAAAGTAATAGGTATTGTTTACTGTGCAATAAACACCACGGCGACTATTTTCGTATTTTATAAATAATAGAAATAGACCCACTATGCATAAATGCCAATATACAGTAATAGATAAATATACTTATGTAAGAAATAAATAACAACGTGCGGCATTTTTACGGACGATTACGATATATATTGTGCTTGTTGTACGTAATATGTTGCTATATTCATGTTTCTCCTTCCAATTTGTGTATTTTAATAAGAACAATATATCAATATATATTGTAATCGTCCATAAAAAGGTGGTAAGTTGTAATTTATTTATTTATCATATATATANTTATATATATTGGTCGTTAATAGTAGATTACATAATAATTATTTAATTCAATTTAATATAATTCCCTTTTGAAATGTACTTTTACCATGCTATTTATCAATAATTATTGATAGATAACTACCTTCCAAAATACTTAACATGATTGACTCAATATTTTTTGTTTAAAAACAGTTAATACTCGTATTAAGTAGTAACAAAAAAAAATTATTTACGCTTTACATAATGCCAACTGCAGGACAACATTTCATCTATGTTAAAAAATTGTTAATATCATATAATTTTGATAAATAAAAGCGACCTGTACAGACAAAATTACCCAATATTTTGAAACTTCCCTACTCGACAAGTTTCTATTAGATTTCTAGGAAGTCGTGTTTCGTTCGTTTCAAACACACGGACAATCAAAAAACACAACCCAATGCAAATTCACAATGTGACACGAAGATTCACGATGACTTCACAAAAATAGTACGACAAAAGAACTCAAATTGAGCAATAAATATTACAAATAATTGAAATTTAAAGCGTTAAAATGTAGATGTGAAAATGCGTATTTCTCTCTTTATAACTAAAACCACGAAAGAAATTTTAGACAATTACACAAAGAAAATCTGAAAAGACTAAAATATAATCAGTAAAACGCGAAAATAAGAAAAAGCTTCAGAAAAACGAACTCCACTAAAAAATGGACGCGAAAAGTCTTTTTTATAAACAAGTGAGGAAGCACCAGAACAAATACTCAGTGATATTATAACTCAGTGTTGCAATAATTAATACGAACATTGATATAATTAATAATCATTCCATAGAAATTCAAGGAAATGAAATTAAAGGAAAGCACCGTGAAAGAAATCAGCCGCAGTCTTACTCGCTTCTCTCATTATACCCATCTATTAACACTTGTGACCTTCAGCAGGAGACAAGGTCGCGCAGGAAGAAGCGGAGATCTCCGCTCCGCTCTACGCCCGCTATGTGTGTCTTTGCCCATAGGATAACACAGGTCGGCGGGAAAAACGCTCCGCTCCGCAAACGCAAGTGTGTCTTTAGCTTAAAATGTCCCTCAATGATCTTTTTTTCTATCTACGTTCCTTCGCAGGGGACTGATACGTAAAGGGACTACAATTTTTTTTTTCTCTCTCGTGAATAAACCTTCTCTTCAGAAAGGTCTCTTCCCTTTAAATGTAGTGGAACTGTTTTTCAGTGCATCGGGAGGTGCTGAGATGCAACAGCCCGCTAACAACAACAACAACAACAACACGGGACGAATCCCCTCCGTTTCACGATCCATTAGCAGCTGTCCATCAGCGCCGTCAGAGCGCAGCTCGAGCGGGTGAGAAACGCAGCACAGTCGGAGTCGTGTAAACGATAGATCGATCTCTCGCGCACTCTATCGAGATAGAGATGAACAACGAATTTCCCACATTTCATTGTAGTATTTATACATGGGAAATGTAGCGTGCTATGGAAGCTTATTTACCCGGGGCGATAACAGGTAGGAGATGGATGGTAGGCTATTGTTAGAATGTGTTAGTAGGAGTAGTTATTAATAGTAAGAGTTAGTGATACTAGGAGTAGCAGGAGGCGGATAGGAAGGGGGTTCGCTTTTCTATCGTCACATCTATGTATGGACTAGAAATTTTTTTCTGGCCCCGTCGGAAATTAAACCCGGAGTGTCTAGGTGACGAGCTAACACGCTAGTCAATGGTCCACGTGGTCCATCGGAGGCCATATTCTATGTCGCTTGTCATGTGCTGTGTTGGAACGTACGCATCATCATGTTGGAATATAAATACGAAATTTATACAAATGTATGTCAATTATTTGGCATATCTCTGGCATGGAAACCGAAAAAATTAATGTGTGAAAATATTTGAAGTTGCCGTAACGTCGGGAGATGAATACGTACGCCCATTGAGAAGGTAACAATGGCGGAAGGGGTCGGAGACCAACACAACGCCACTTGAATTAGAAAAAGCCTTTGTACTGATATAACAAAGTAGTAATATGGCGAATGCAGCAGGCTCTTCATTACACCTAATTTTATCAGCTAGTGTTTTTGTGCGAGGGAGTGCTGAGGAACGACGATGTATTCTTAAAAATCGACAGTTAAGAGAGATAATTTTAAACAGTTTAACTATCAAGAAAAGGAAAGATTTGAAATCCGTATTCAAGTCACTGGAAGAATTTAGTGCGTTTAGTTAATAAAAAAAAATACCAATGTTTCCAAGACCTGCATGATTGTAGACGGCAAATTTGCAGTAAGACCTAACCTAATAATTTAAATACTGTGTTTGTGTAGATGAAAGTTTGCTATAATTAGCATTTTACCAATCGAGACAAGTATGAAAGTTGAAGTAAGAAAGCCAAGAAGGGTGGATTGAATCCATGAAATAGACAACACTATAAATGCACTAGAAGGCATGTATATCTGATTTGACAGTTTTTATTGAAATATTTCTCAAAAAATTATGTAAATACAAGCTTTTATATAATTTTTTATCGTTTTCTTACAAATATATTTAATTAGCGTTATTAAGGGAATTAAAAATACCTGCGTGGACATATAAAACCAGCACTAAGGTTTTGTAGCTTAGGTGGCGTTGAAGCGAAAGCGCAAACAAGGTCTTGCCGTACATTTAATATCTCACTAGAATACATGGTGACCTCCATAAAAAATATTCTTTAAAAATGATTGTTGTGTGTTCTTGTAGTCTAGTGTATATTAATTATTTGAAGTGTATGATTCGAAAAGAAATTTGCGTTAAAAATAAATTTCTTCCTCATAGAAATCAACGTATTTCAATCTAATATTAAATTTAAAACGTTTAAAAGTTTAATTATCTCGTCGACAGTACTGCCGTACTTCATTAATCAGAACTCATCATTTTATCTTACATCTTTCACACCACCGATCTCCGCAACTCTTTGGAACTATTCATGCCTTCATGATTTGGCAAAGGCTGTAGGATTCTAGAAGAAATTGCGCTCTTGACAAATGAAAAAAACTGGATTCTCTTTTAAGACCCTCCTTTAAACTTAAGATTTGGAAGAAACCTCTTTTAAACTTAAGATTTGGAAGAAACCTCTTTTAATCTTAAGATTTAGAAGAGCCCTATTTTAAACTTAAGATTTAGAAGAGCTCTCTTTTAAACTTAAGATTTAGAAGAGCCCTATTTTAAACTTAAGATTTAGAAGAGCCCTCTTTTAAACTTAAGATTTAGAAGAGTTCCCATTAAGCGCATGAATCGTAGTGCTGAATGTCCCAAAGTCGTCTTACGTCTGAATTATTAAGAACAGGAAATATAGTGAAGGCATAAATTGCGTTACATAGATTGCGTCCCACACGAATTCTTTGTAGCAAAGCTTTGGAATGATAATTGAAAAACGGTAAGTTTTTTTAACGATGTCAGATTTAACTATTTATATTTTACGTAGTCCATATTTTTATGTAAAAAACAGTTTATTCCTTCCCATATTTTTATATGTGTTTATTATACGGTTTAAAATATTTATTTACACGTCACAGAAAAACCTCATTCAGAAAGAAAAACGTTCCTAGTTCGTTCGCGTGGAATTTTGAGTACACTCAATAAAATCGACTACCCACAGAGATCTCTACTTAAGTCTACATTTTCTAATTTTTTTTAAATCGTGGAATATTAAATAGTAATTAGTATCTAAAATTTGGTGTGTATCTATTATAAGAAACGTACAGTCAATTTTATTTAGAGCATTTTATATAAACAGGATCTGTTTTATTCCTGGTCCTCTTTTATTCCTTTACTTCATGACTAATGCATAAAAAAATCAAGCGCGTGCAGCAGATACGATTTTGAAATGGTTAATTATTAATTCAAAAACCTGACTAATTTTGAATCTTTACTCCCTGTTTCTGAACACGCTTCGCTCTCGCCCTGTCGTACCATGGATATCCAGAAAAATAGAAGAAGCACATTTTCCCCCAAAAGTAATACGCTCCGTATGTTCCATGCTTATCCTAAGGTTTTTACAGTGTATTTCTAAAAATGATAAATAAATAGGGTCTCTAATGACGTTGGCGAGCCGAAAGCTCAAAAAAAAAAAAAAGTTAATATCAAGAATTATTTAGTCTCATTGACTCAAAATTTTAACATTGAAATGAAAGGTTATGTTTCTCCTTATTTTAATTGTCACATCAGCTGATCACTTCACTTATTGATATTTTTATGCGTAGTTTGGATATTTCTAACATTTCAAACTCGCACGATTCGACACTCCATAACCAAAACCCCATTATTTTACAGTTAATAGCCGAACAAACGCAAGAGACGAAATAAGTGTGACGTCACGTCCAAAGCAATTTCATGCCGTGTTTCCAAAGAAACGTCGAGATGCCGTTGCTAAGCTTAATACTATTAAGAAAAATGGAGATGTGGTTTGTTCCAAAGTGAATCACTACAATGAACGACATAAGATGAAAAAACAAAAACGTTGTAGATAGAGAACGTAAAAAGATATTACGTTCTTGATGTTATAACCTCAATTTTACATACCCGAGTATGTAACATATGTGAGATGTGTCTTTAAACGTAAAAGATTAGAGAAGTATTCTAAATTTGTATTTATAAGTCATAGGAGGAAGGACAGAGAGCTATCCCATGTCTAATAATTTTTTTCGTCCGCAAAACAGTCAGATATAACATGAAATTTGATAACACTCTTTCTTGCCATTACGCAAAATAAATGTTAGTGTCTATTACAATCAGAGTGCATGTACGCCTTGATAACAAGACAATTACGGGATGTGTTTGAAAACTCGCTCTTCAGTCGCCATGGCAACCAACCGCGTCTACTAACGCTGTCTATTACGCATTTGTTTCTTGTAAATATCCGACAACTGTTTCTTTCCTCGAACGTTTTTCACATTATTTTCTTTATAAATAAGTCTAATAATCTTCTTCGAAATAGGAGTGTGAGCACATGTGAAGTGCAGTGTAGTGAGGTGAAGTGTGTACGTGACTGTTCACAGCAATCCTGTTTTGTCGTTATTTTTATAGTTATAGTTAGTATATTGAAGCGTACTTGTAGTACGTACGAGAGTGTCTGTATCTGAATCTGATTGTAAGTGAAGATGTGTTTCTGTACGTATGTGAATATACACACATTTTGACCTAATTTAATTTTTTAATTTCTTGGGTGTATTATTCTTTACGTTTATTGTGTACTAATTTTCTAAGCATTTTAATCCGTGTGTGAGTATTTTAAAGATATTTGGGCGAAGATTTTTTTAAAATTCACATTATCGTATTATGTGTATTCTTATTATGTATATTATGTTCTCTATGTACCACTGAGCACTGCTCACTTGAAGAATAATAAATTATTATTATTATTATTATTATTATTATTATTATTATAACACTCGATTGTCTTTTTGGTATAAAAACAAACGAGGAACTAACAAACGAAGTCAAGCGTCTTACACAGCTTCTTAAAAATTCCGGAAATAATTATTTCGAACAAATAGAGCATAAACCAATGATAAGTGAAGCGATTTCCCTTTATCCGTTCAGTATTACTTTGTCTTGCGCAAGAGCGGATGCGATTATTGAGGGGTTTGCTGACTAAACTTCGTAGAACAGGTATAGGGCTTCAAAAGCGCTCTAATGACCTTGCCGTTGACGAGCCCTAAAGCTTCAGGAGCTGTACCAGCATAATATCTTTTATATTCATTACAAGCTTCATTCATTCTGTGCTACACACAATTTTAATCAGTAGAATACCAGCGAGTAAAAGTAGCCGGAACCCTACAGAATAAGCATTCAACTGCGATCTATATCAGCGAAAGTGAATTATTTGAAATGTCTGTCGCATAAAAATCGGAACAAGTAATCGAGGCCATTATTTTATTTTATTCGACTCTTCAGGATCATTGCAATTATGATGCAAAGTATGGTTAATAACAAGAGCAGAAAATGAATTTAAAATGCCTGCTAATCAGTAGACGTGAATTTTCAGTCGCATTAGTGTTGACTACGAAGCTTCCTAATGTGTCCGCCAGAGATCGTTTGCGTTACGTGAGGCGGAAGGACAATCTACAGAACGAATAATCGAATCATAGAAGCAAAATTATATGAAGTTTGTGAAGAGTATTCTGCTTTTGCCTAAATTTTAAAATAATTCGTAATAACGTAACATTATTAGCAGACGATACTCAAATCTCTGTGTACTTTACGTTTACTTCTTAGTATTTAATTTTTGAAATTAGGAAAAGTGAAAATTTACTACTATTTTTGCGCTCTGGCCCGGGTTTTTCTCCGGTTTTCCTTCGGGTAGACGCGGATTTGTTATACAGGTTCTCTAGACTTTTGTCTAAGGACGCGTTTATTGAAACAAGAAATTGTGAATTTAGTGTTATTTCAATTCCTATGATTTATAAACACTATACTCAGAAAAATATATAGTTCGATAATAATTCGTATATGTAAAATATTTTTTTTGTGTTAAATCATAATACTAATAGAATATCAACATATTTGTAACATCTAGCTAACTTTTCATCTTATCTAGAAATTTTTGCTGAAATTTTTCGGATTGCTTGATCGGAATTGATGGGATGGTCCCTTGCTTGCTTCCGCAGAGTAAATTAGTTTATTGTCCTCCACATGGTCAGGTGCAGTTTGTAACTTTTGCTTTTAAGACAATAAATTTATATCAAAAGTAGGGAAATATGGGAACTAACACATGAATTTAGAATACTTTATAAGAATCGCGGGCAAAATGTGATCATAAGATTCAAATCTGTTAACAGGTATTTTGATACCAGAATATCCCGAAATGATTGTCGTTAAGTTTCTTTCTTAAATCCCAGCAACGACGGGTAGTTGCGCTTGTAACTAATGATTATGAAGAAGAAATTTTCTCATTAAAAAAGTTTGTATAGACAAAGCGAATAAAATTAGTTGTTCATATTTTCAATGAAACTCAACAAATTTTGTTCAGTCATTAACTCACATACGTAATAATAATAATAATAGTAATAGCGTATGGGTCTCGACTACCGTTAATTAAGGCTCATTTTTCTTTGGTTGCGACCCTTTGGGTTGAACCACTTTCAAAAATTAACGTTCCGTCATCCGCTGCTATCTGGTAGTGGAAGCCGGAACTATGCGTGCGTGGATTTTTCGCCGAGAATTAATTTTGCCGAGAGCATCAAAAGATGCTCAAGGGATCTTTTACACGCAGTATGATCACAGTACATGCCGTGTGTGAATTTTTCGCACCTCGACCTCGACCGGATGTTACGTTATATTGGAAATTTAAAGAATGTGATACAAAAATTGGTGGAGTAAAGCGTTTAATTAATTGAAACACAAAGAAGATGACTCGTCTAACTACTTAAGGTTGTACTAGCCTAGGTAGAATTATATCCCTAAAGTTTCTTAAATCCGTACAAATATACAGAGTGGAATTACTGTAATTACAGCTTTTAAATCACGAAAGTGATGCAACTTAACTTTCATTTGTAGTAAATTTACATCACTTTTATCTATACGACACCGTTCATTACAAAAAGATATTTTACTTTTCCTTTGGGGTGAGATGCATAAATCTCGAAACCGGTGCGCGCGGCCGCCATGTTTGTACATGCTCTTGTGCATTTCAAACGGGTCAAATGAGTTCCTAAATATTGTTCGTAGTAAATTATTAAGTGATAAATACAAATTAAATAATGCATTTTCTTCACTAATGTTCATATTGTTGTGTTTTATTACTATGATGCAATAGAAATAAAGAAAACATTTATACATCTCGGTGATGTGACTGACTTGGAGTGCTGTTCCCACGTTAAGGCGTGTGAGCGTATTTACGAACTCGTCGTCTCGTAAGAGCATCTAAATTATTCTGTAGATAAGGAGATAGATCCCTCCCCCCCCACCATCACATAACCACACTTCTCCATACACGTTCATTCTATTCTTTTTCCGCACTTCTCTTACGGTGGGACTCGCGCTCCAAAGTAGTTACACTTCTCAATGATTTGACTATTTTCTTTACTTTTATTCTAATTGTTTCACAACACAACAATATGAGTAATTATGATGAAAAACATTTATTTTTTATTAGTTAATAGTACAGTACTCCAAGTCATGCAATTACGCAAGATGGCTGCCTAACACGAATTGCCAACTTTACGAATTCACGTTATATCCAAAAACATATTAATAGTGGTCACAAAGACAACCATTTGCTGTAAAGAAATACAATTTGATGACGCAAATTAAGACACAAGGTAATGTTCCGTTCCACACTTTGCTCGATGCTGAAAGAACAGAATAGCGCCACAAGAGCAAGTGCATTCAATTGATGACTGATATTGGCTATAGATTTAAGTTTTCAGAAATTCGAATGTCGTGCCAACATAACGCGAGGTACAAATATCTTTACTCTTATGGACGATGGCGAAGTAGAAGTGTTGGCTGCACTGTGCACAAGCTCTGTACCAACATTAATAATTTATTGTCAAGAGAGGAGTTACAAACTGTTTTTTTTCTGTAGTTAAATTTTCTCTTAGCAAAGAAACATGACTTCCAGTATAGAATATTCAGCAACTCGCTTGACAGAGGTCGAAGAGTAGACCTCATGGTCTGAACCTCATTTGGCCAAAAGACGTAAAATAAATAAACAAACAAGTGTTAGTCTTTAATTATTTATTGCGCAGTTTATGGAGGAAATAGTGGTCGTGTCATCTAGATAAATTTCTCCGAACGAAGCAAAGTCACAATGAATACCTCATTAGAGAACTAATGACAACAGCTTTACTCTTTCTCTAGTCACAGGAATCACAAGCAGCCGCACGAAAGCACCGCTACGCGCGCTGATGTCCTTCGCATCTTCATATAATGAGGGAGTCACTAATTGCTTGAGGATTAAGAAGAGCTATTGGAAGGAAACAGAATGTTCTACAACAATTTCGTCCGAGATAACACGAAAGATGAGGACGAGGAAGGGGTTTCCGTAACAACTTCTGACAATTCACCCTTTCGAGGCTCAGCACATTGAGACGCAGGGGGTTTCACTGTAGGGAGTTTTTTGCGTAGCGAACCTGACAGCTATCGTAGTTGAATAATTCAAGTAAAATGTTTAAAACTATTTACGCTGCCTCCAGAAAGTAATACATAAAACCATGTTTTCAATTAGCGACCAGCGATGGATTTCAGTCTCGCGCGTTGTTGCCGCGCGTATCACTCCACTCACTGATATAGCTTTGTCAACTGTGAGTCTCCAGCCTCTTGGACTGAATACCGCTCTGGCAACAACGCGCGCGACGAAAATGCACCGTTGACCGATTATTCAAAACATGGTTTTATTTATCAATTGACGGAGGTTGAGTAAATAGTTGTTTTTTTTTAATTTCTCCTCAAAATATAATTACTACATTTTTCTGAGTTCAACATTATAAAATTTATTCCTTCCTAATGTGTCAGGTCGTTTTTAGCAGTGTTGTTGAAAAAAATAATAACATATTATAATTTACAAGGAGAAACATTAAATTATTAAATATTGATCATTCGTTGAAAAAGAATTATTTTTTCACTCTTATTTTATTTTATAAAAAATAATAAAGTCGACGTGATGGCAATTAAAAAAAATTAATATTCATTTATAAAACCATTTTTTTTCACTTTTGTATATGCAGAACAAAATGTAAAATCCAATGACGTTACCTGTTTTTTTTTTCAACGAATTTTGTTGTGCTCTCCACAGCT
>NNCF01128443.1:28778-43225 GCA_002313205.1 Laupala kohalensis
ATTGCAAGAGCTCATGTCGAAACAAAATAAACGAAACGTGCAAACAAACATTTTGTTCGGAAGCATCCTCCGTTGAATTGGCGATCTTTAATTTTCATCTAAAGTTTGTCGATTGCTTACATTAAAACAGTGAAGTCCAATAGAGAATATCTACTTTTGGCATTGTGTGTTTGTCAGAGCGACTAGGCTTAAGTACCCCCCAAAAATGTATAAATTGATAGTTTGAACCATCCTCTATCCAGTGGCGATGAATTTCCATCCTCTTACGGCGTAAAAATTTGAATTATTTGACTTTAAATCACTAAGGGCTTTTAAGGAGAAACTTTCATGTTTTTCTTGTATATTCTGGCAAAAGTACAGCGAAAAAAACGTATCAAAACATAGCAAATGTAAGTAGGAACAAAGCAATGATGTTAAGATTTTCATACCTTACGAGGCAATTGCAAGAATAATTCACCAAAAGCTGTGGAAAATTCTGTTCTAACGGAAATAGCAGCCGCAACACGTGACTAAAGAAAGAGTCAAACGACAGTCTAAATTTATTATCAAGTTCTAAAATCACAAAATAATTGTTCTCAACCAATATAAACAAAATCCGTAGAATGAATTATTCATTGATAAGAACATTTCCAAGTTTCGTGAATAGTTGGCAAGTTGACTTCAGTAAACGCGCACTGGCTCGTTCACTGGAGTCATCTCCAATGAGTTTGCACGATCCACTCGTCTACCTTCGTTTGAGCGTGAATTGCGATTGACTGTTGCAATCGACCATCACCAACATCATCAGCGAGTGGAATGTGTAGCTCCCTCGGGACATCAGCAGAAGTAGCAATGTGTTACCTCTCCTGCTAAGAGAATTTTGAATTTTTATTACGAGCAAACGCGCCCAATAACAAATTATTACGACTTATAATGAGTGAAAACACCGGAGAATAATTATAATGCACTTAGGCACCGCAAAATTAGCTGGATAATTTTAAAACCCGTAATTTTCTTATTTTTTTCTTATTGTCGTTGACCAACCTTTTGGCCACTTATTGTTCACCAGCCTGCTTCTACGCTCCAGTTCTTTGCTTTGTTTATCATAGGTGAATAGATTAACAATTGCTTTGACAATTGACAATGACACAGATTTTTAAAATTCAGGAGTATTCAAAGAATATTATTGACGAAAAAATTTCTAAAGCTGACGTGAGTAAAGAAATTGGTGCATCGCTTGTATTTCAACTTCTAACTCGCATGAAGAACGTTTATCTCAGAAACAACACAAATATTCCACGATTAAGATTGAGATAATACATTTTATGAGGGGAACTATCCGATTACCAAAAGCAAATATCAATATGCATGGAAAAATGAACGATTGTTTAAATATACACGACCTATGCGCACCAGCAAAGCTCACATCGAAAACCTTTTAAAGAAAGGAGACGAGAAAACTACCATTACTTACATCACAAAACGTCGCTTCATAGCACAAAATTTCACATTTTAATTTTTTTAATACCAGAATATAAATAAAATAACAGGAATCGTACAGAACTAATCAAAAACAAGTTTATGAATAAGGAAATTACTGACAACTTTGAAAAAGTAATTTTATTTGTTGGAAGGAAATTTTCCAATTATGAATGGAATAATTTGTGTTTTTTTTTGTATTCACAAGTAAATAGTCAACCCCATCCATTCCTCTTGTTTGGGGTAAGAATTGAAAAAAAATATTCTTATTGTTTTATTAGAGGGACGTACCGAGGATTTTTTTTTTGGGGGGGGCGTGTATATCCCACACACATTTCATACGCGCACACAGCATGTTCTCACGACATGTTTTCATGGAGATACAAAAAAAACACTATTTCGGAAGGGGAAAAAATGTCACTTTGGCAGTGTGTTGTTTCTGCAGCGACGATGTGTTTGTGTTTTATGCTTACACAAATATTAGGAGAAAAAAATGACAAATTTCTTTCATTTTCGTTGGGGGGGGGGGAGTGAATTGATCCCCCATATACCTCCCCTGAGATACCACCCCGTTTTATTAAACGTGTAGATATCTACCAAACTCCATATTTAAAACCCATTTCACTAATCTTAATGACATCGAATGCCGATCGCACAATATGAATTCAAGAAGCGTTACGTTCAAGGAAAACACTCATTAAAATTCTTTCGTCATAAGGACCTATGAAGGCGACGCATTGGCCTGTAATACATAAAAACGCACTGTGACTTGAATTACAACACTTTAAAGATATTTCAAGATTATATAGCATTACATATCACAAGAACGAAAAACTATTTTGTGTTGGAAAACAAAAAAAAAAATTGTCAAAAACAGTACAAACTGCGTATGACCACGTGGAGGACAATAAACTAATTTTACTCTCCGGAAGCAATAAAGGGACCATCCCATCAATTCCGATCAAGGGCCCTAAGGCAGAGGCGGATTCAATTTTTTTTTTGCATAAGTTTCTAGATATGATAAAAAGTTAGCTGCGAGTTATAAAACTAATAGAATGTCAATATGTTTGTAATTTTGCGCAAAAAATTACATGTACAAGTTATTATCGAACTATGGATAATTCTGAGTATAGTGTTTAAAAATCATAAGAGTTGAGAAAAAAACACTAAATTCACGATTTATTGTTACAATAAACACGCCACTAGACAAAGCCTAGAGAATCTGTATAATAAATCCGCCTCTACCCGAAGGAAAAACGGAGAAAAACCCGGGTCAGGATGGGGCTACAGAATTTATGTACTCAACCGTTCCAAAGTTGAGTACACATAAAACTAAACTTTGGCACGATTCTGTCCATAACACGTAACACTTTTTTAATTTCACCGAATGAATATATTTTTTTATTAAATTTTTATTTTATTGAGGATGACACCCCATCGACCGAGAAAGTTGAATAGATGGAGCAAAACCTTCTCTGCAATCACCAGACCTTCTCAGCACCAGGACGACGTGCTGAGGTCAGATCTCCCTCCGGCCAGTTTCATCCCCGGATATGCCCAGTATAGATTTTACTGCAGGGTGCGTAAATCAATCAAAAAATAAACTTTGTCAAAAAAGCAGTTGCAAAATGGGTTATTATTTAGTGATATAAAAATCGATCTCTTCCTCACTCTCCGGAAACGCGCCATCACTTCCGATCGAGGATCCCGAGGTGCGTTTATTATTTATGAAAAACAATATTTAATCAAATGCGTAAGGGTTATCGATTTATTATTCCTAAATGAATCGAAAATATTGTGCAGTGAAAATTCGATTAATAATAACAAAAGTTTTAAATGACATTACCGCCTATCGAAAATCCGTAATTACCCGGAGGAAAACCGGAATAATATCCGGGTCAGGATGGTAATTACGTTTAGTAGTGAGTGATTAAAACGCAAAATTATTTCCAATAGTATGAATTATAATTAGTTTTTATTTATTTTATTAATATTTTTATCTTCATGTTCGCACGAATGGTTCCATTACTTGTCATCATAATTCTGTCCGGGTTCTTTTTCTTTAGAACAGTATGATCGAAATTGACGGAATGATCTCTTCCCCGTCATCGGGGAGAACATCTGCTAGAACTTCTCAAACACAGCTTTGAACTGCGTTTTGGGAATATATTACACGATGAGGGATGCATATCACATGGAAATTACGATTCATTTCGAAGAATAATTACCTTAAATATTCCACGAACAATCAAAGGACATCATATGATACTTTATGGTAACATTTCAGTAGCTCGTGACTGATATGTGCCCACGCAATGCACTGTTAAGATTATTTTAAATGTCGTTTATGAGATTAAGAGTCGAAGGGTCAGTTTTTGTGAGCAAGTTCGTATCTTTTCCCAGACCTTTGATATAGTATCTTTGTACATGTCTAGTATGGAATACTACTGAAATTTACTGCCTTCAGAATAACATTTCCCCATTTATACTTAATGAAACTGCTGAACCCCCAAAGAATGAGATTGTTTAAAAATTACGTCGTTCGTTAATTACTAATATCAGGAATCATAATATAGTTGTTAATGATATTAACACACGCTAAACTTCATTTTCTCGCAAATATACATTAAAAATATCGTTTTCTCTTGGGTGGTTGCAAACGTCAAAGTTGGTCTCGATGGAAAGTTCACAGCAGAATGAGTCTAGTGTCTCTTCATTTATGACAGGAAATATAAAAATCTTTTTCAATGTTAAATGTGTGTGTGTTTTCTACCTTCACCAAAGAAATTGAAAATGACAATAGAACGCTCAATTTCCTAGACCTCTCTATTTCTTTAGTAAACAACCGCCACCAGTTTGACATATTCAGGAAAGACACATTTTCAGACACTACCATACACAATTCTTCACAACACCCTCCTTCGCACAAACACGCTGCCTTCCACTCCATGGTCCTTCGTCTCTTCACCATTCCACTCTCATCATAAAAAATCAAAAAAGAAATAAACACTATAAAACTTATAGCACAAAACAATGGCTACAATACCTCTCTCATTGATAATATAATCACTAAGGAAGATAGATTATATCACACGAAGAACCTCACATCACTTACTCCAAACAATAATATTCAAACCAGACATGCAATCCTTTTCATAGGCCCACTCTCACTTAAAATCTCTAATTCATTAAAACATTTCAACATTCTCACTACCTTCTTCTCTCCACAAACACTTAACTCAACCTTATCATACACTAAGGACCCCACTCCCCATCTCCTCCGAAGTGGAGTGTATGCTCTCACATGTGGTGATTGTCCCTCCGTGTATGTCGGGCAGTCTGGACGAGCATTCAAACAAAGGATACAGGAACACATAAATGCATGGAAAAATAACACAACAGTCTCACACTTCGCCAACCACCTAGTAGAAAACACACACACATTTAACATTGAAAAGGATTTTTATATTTTAGAAGTAGAAAATAGATTTTGGCCCCGGATCAAATTAGAAATTTTACACATCCATAGTATTCTAAAAAACAACAACATTTCCCTATTAAATGAACAAATCCCTGAATTTCATTCCCCTCTCATGAAACTNCTTTCTTTATTTCAACAACAACCAATATTACACTTCTTTCGATACTGTTTTACTGGATTTTTGTATACTTTCATATTATGTTTCTATTTTCATTATTGTCATTTTATGTACATTTATATTTTTCAGTGTATGTTACTGACGATGGNATTGTCATTTTATGTACATTTATATTTTTCGGTGTATGTTACTGACGATGGCTGCTATACAGCCGAAAAAGGTATATACCAATAAAACAATGAGCAACATAGCAACGCCTTTCAATTTATCATTATTTGATGATGTTGCTAACGCTCCACAATTACCAAGAACACATCTATATGTAAATAACTGGTAATTACGAAAAAGAAATTACCTTGAGTTACTGGTAAATTACTCAGCAAAGAAATCTCAAATAATCTTTTACAGTCTCCGCAACATCAGTCAGTCCGTCCGTCCATCCTACCTACTCCCCCCCCCCCCTGACGACGCGCACTTCCAATAAATTCCTACATTCACAGAATTTACTTTTACGAGAAAAAAAACCCGCGTGAATCTGAGTTCTCAGGTGATGGATAGCTCGTAGCTAACTTTCTATCTTATCTTGTCCTCCACATGGCCATACAAAGTTTGTAACTGCTTTTTTGATAATAAATTTAATTAATTAATAATTAATAAAATGGATAAATGTTCGAAGTAGTAAAGGTTATAAACGAACTCGGAGAAAGATATATTCACGAAAAGATAATCGGGAGCTCGAGGTGACTCCAACTGGTGAACTCGACCCCCTACACCAACGCTATTCTGTCCGCAATAACACAAATATATTGCGCGATATGTTGTAGCTTGGTTTCGAAAGGGCTGTTGGACTATAAAAACAGAAAAATAAAAACAACCGAGAGGAACGCCTTCTGCGTTCTCTGCGGGGAAACGGAGGAGTGGGTTCATATCCTGTTAACGTGCGAGGCGACAGAAAGATGGCGTCTAAGATGGATTCAAAGGGAACGTTTGGAACAGAATAGAAATGAAAGATTATAAATAAATAAATTTAAATAAATAAATAAATTTATTGTCAAAAAAGATTAGGAATTATAATACTAAGGGAGGGCAACAACGAATTCAACGAACTATTAGGTATCTTTCTATGGCGCGTGAGGGTAATAAGGAAAAAAATTAATTTGAAAATAGAAATTTTAACTACATCAATCTAATCAAAATAGTTTTACAGTTCTTTATCTTTTCGGTCGTTTATTAAGGTAATATTTTCATTCATGTGTCAACAGAGTGAGCGTGAAAAATGATTCTGCCGGGAGGATATGTCCTTTCTCTTTCAGGAAAACATTGGAGGGATTTCGTATTCAAAGCGCAGCCGATCGAGTTTATTCACCTAGACTCCTTCACAGCACCGCGAGGGAGGGAAGAAAGAACATAAATTGTTAACTAACTTGTTATTATTTGTCACTTGGTAACCTTTACTTGTTATTCTCGCCCTGACCGTTGGTTTTCCGTGTTTCCCAACGGCGCTTAACGAATACTCTGGTTGCAGCCTTCCGCTTACGATCGTAAAACATCACAACTTTCAGTGTATCAGCCAAATGCCACTTATGCATCTGTTTTTATCGTTTACTTATTTCCCCTACTCTACCTAACAATCATTGTAGTCGCGATTAACCGTTAATGCTACTAGAAATTCGTTAAGAGTAAATACCAGGGAACAGTCTGCACAGCCCACGGCAATCAAGGGCTCTTATAGCGGCGCATGGGCCGTCTGCCCGGCCAATATAGTATGATAAATCTCTAAATATTGTATTTCTTTTGAATTGTTTTAATAAAACCCATTTTGACTTGATTTGATTTGAAATACATTGCACACTTAACTTCCCAGCAAAGCTCCGTCAAGCAATCACTCAGACAAGTCAATGTTTGAGTCACCACCTGCTACATATGATACGCTTAAAGAGAGAGAAATCAGTGTTCCACGTGACGGGCCGTTTGATCCGAGGACGGTTAAGAGGGGTTCTGGTACATCATCATATTAGGTGATGAAAGGTGTGTTGGACTGGAGACGAAACAAAATTGTTCCCAGAACATGATATGCGACATCGTTACCTGCCCACCAACAACACGATCCGAGCTTCGGAGTGTTCTGTAGTGAAGTCTGTAGCTTCCCCGGAGACTCCGCCAGTGATCCCACAGCAATCGTCGCCACTTGGCTTCCATTTACACCGTTCGGTGCATCAGCGACATGAGAATCTTGGACGCTCGTCATCGTAAGAGTCCGTTCGCTGTAGCTCCTCCGCTTTCGATGTCGGCACCGAGGGCTGTCAGACACGACTGCAGTCGGACAATGGTAGAAAGGCTGACTTCTGTGGCGATAGCGGCCAAGAAGCGGCGGTGGGGCGGCAGAAATAGTGCCTAGCCCCTCCGTGCCTACGGTGTTAGCGTTCTCGTTCATCACCAACTCATTCCGGTTCAAAACAAAATTTGTAGTTTTTCGCATGAATGTCCCTGTTTACATGACTCTGACTACTGAAAAGCCAACATTCATTCCTCTATCCACCTCGTGCTGGAATCAATAACACTTAACTATTACTAACTACTTCTACTTATCCGTCCACATGGACAAAGTTGTTGGTAAACCCAGTTAAACGGCCCACCTATACTAATACCATTCTACCCTTCTAACTCCTATCGCTCCATGTAGATAAGCTTCAATAGCACTTAGCTACATTTCCCATTTACGAATACTACAATCAAAACAAAAAAATAGTGCCCCCGTGGACGGTGTGGACAGTTACGGACAGTAAACGTTTTGGTCTATATCACGAAATGATTAAGGAAAATATTTAGTAGTAACGATTCATAAACAATACTTTCCGAAAGAAACAAATCTTTAGTTCGTTGCGTATAGCATATAATAATACGTACTTCTGAAATAACTTGTTCGTGTCTCATGAAATACAAATTTGTTGGTATTATGTTAATATTATAACATGTACCGAACTATTTTTTATTCTTATCTTAGGAGTAAAGTGCTGAAATGTTAAATCCTTAGCCTCTGCCTTAAGAGCCCTTGATCGGAATTGATGGAATGGTCCCTTGTTTGTTTCCGGAGAGTAAATGGATTTATTGTCCTGCACTTGGTCATATGCAGTTTGTAACTACTTTTTTGACACAAAATTTATTTATTTATTTATGTATTTCCTTCGTTGCAGCTGAAGTAGAGAGAAGGATCGTGCAAGAGACGGGACGTGGTAGCAACTGATAGTGTTCGGTAACGCGAACTGTTTGGATGGAAGGACTTCAGAGGTCATTCACTCGAGGCGCGATTTCAATGGTGGCAGCTGATTTAGAGCAAAGGAGGAGGAGAGGAGGAGGAGGGGAGGAGGAGGAGAGAAAGCAATGCGAAGGTTAGAGAAGGGGAATAACACAAGAGACGCACGCGGTGCTTATGTTTTGCCGAATTGCGAAACCGAGTTAACGCTCCGAAAGAAGGAGAATCGAAACATTTCCATCGAGTATTGAACCCCAGAATATTTGCATCATTAACTTGACATTTAATAATATTAAATGACACAATACTTTTTTTAAATACGATGTTTAAAATTCATCATGACTGGTCCCGGAAAGTAAACTGAAGTAAAAGTGAATTATTTGGAATCGACGACATTATTCGAAATTTTAAAAAACTCTTCTTAAGAAATATTGCAATTAAAATGCGAAAAATTATTTATATTGATGAATCACAAGAGCAGAAAAATAATTAAATTTGGTTGCTAATCAGTAGGTTGCTTCACTCACATGACTGCTGACTATGAAGCTTAAGAAATGTAGAAGAAAATTTATAAAAAGTCTTCAATTACTTAATTTAAAAGAGAAATAAAAACCAAATAATTCAGACATCTGAACTATATGTCTTGTTTATTAAACTACTTTTTTATTCTTCTTGCATTTTAAAATAATTCGTTATTGCGTACATATTAGCATACAATACTGTATATTTTATGTTTTCTTTAGAATATTGAATTTTTGAAATTAACAAAACTGAAAATTTAATACCTCAATAGTAAAAAAATAAGGAGAGTAACGCATACACTTGGAATATAATATAAGAAATCTGGGTTAAGTCGGACACAATGAGCGAACTGTTGACGATCCAGAACTGTTGACAGATGTGTTAATACCAACTTTGGGGTAAAATAAATCTATGCTCGGAATGTCTATGTAATCTTTTGCAAGTTCATGTTTTCTTTGTGAATTGATTCTAAATTTTTAATGTCCAGCAATTTTTGTTGTAGTTCTTTTTTAAATCCTGGGCAACATCAAGTAGTTTTGTTGGTAAACCGTATTTCTGAGTCGCATTAAATATTGGCGTATTAACAAACAACTTCTTTTAGATAGGATGTTTTGTAAACACAACAACAACGTTGTTTAACCATTCCTAGGCAAGGTTGTATTTGAAAAATGTTATGAAAACTGGATGTAAATACAAGGTGATTACATAAATATAAAAATCGATGAAAATATAAATGACTGCAATGTTGCAATTGGAGGTCAATTATATTCGCCAAATTTGAAGCACAGGTTTGTTTACATAAAATTTGTTTTTGATAGCATTCAATGCAGCGGACAAGATTATTTCCAATAAAAAATAAACATATTCATAAGAAACAAGGGATCCAGTTCCTCCAACGCTAATAACATGGATTTCAATAAATGAATTTATTCTTCCTGTTACCGCTTACGGCTAATAAGTCAGTGGAGTCGGCGCAATTTCATTTGGTGGAGCCGGAAAACGTCCCACTACCATCTTTTTTTGAAAACATCGTCCATCTGACACACATTACTAAAAACATTTCCTTTTCCACACGTCGACTGAGGGCTGATCCATCCACCCGACAACCGCCACCACGTCCCTTCAAGTGTCTCTAGGGCTATCTCTTATATTGTCCTCGCAGCCAAAGAAAAGTAATGAGGGAGCAGGCTAAGGACCACGTGGAAGTTGAGGAGCCACTGTCAGCATTGCGAGACATGGGTTAAAGCGTAGGTTAAATCATGGGTTAAAGCAGTCTATGTGTGGGTGCCGCGGCATGCCGTCTGGAATGAATGAAGTTACGCTATGTCATCCCTCACAGCACACATATGGCAACACCGCAACACCGCCCTTTCCCTTCATTGGTTACATCTCTTGGGTTATTTTTATTTGGCTGCGCAGACAAGAGGCGTCTTGATGCCAAATTGCCAGTCTCTGAATTGAACACGGACGTTCGTCATCGCACTGGGCAACGCGCGAGGGCTGACTAACATTCCTTGAAACCAAGGTAGTATGTGCGTCAGAGCGACTGTGCTTCAGTGCCCCCGAAACATATTTCAAATGATCGTTAAAACCAGTGGCGATGAATTTTCATAGCCTTATTGCGCAAAATTTTGAATTATTTGACTTTAAATTACTATGGGCTTATATTGAGACACTTTCGCGGGCTCGTTTAACTTATTCTGGCCAAAGTACTTTGGGCTTTTAACGTAGCGAAAAAAAACGACTAAAACATACCGAATTGAAATAGGAACGCAATGATCTTGAGATTTTTATACCTTCCGGCGGGGTTTTCAAGAATAATTCATCAAAAACTGTGGAAAAAACTGTTCTAACGGAAATGGCAGTCACATCACGTGACTGAAGACAATGCGACCCTTGTCAAAGAAGGAGTCAAACGACACTCTAAATTAATTATAAAGTTTTAAAACCACAAACTAATTGTTCTCATCCAATACAAAAGAAATCAATAGAATGAATTATTAATTAATAAGACCTACTTTGGTGAATATTTCTAAGTTTCGTGAAAAGTTGGCAACTTGACTTCAGTCGACGCGATGCACATAATACCTTAAAATCCCAACTTTCAGATTTTGGAGGAAGTACCATAGGTTAACAAAGTTTCAGAAAGTTGTCTCCAAAGAGCGACATGATAGTAAGATAATCTTTCTGTTTACGTTGTTAGGGCGACAAATACAAAATATATTTTCGGTGGATGGGTTCACGAAATGAAGAGAAGAGCGCTTGGCCAACTCAGCTTACGACTAGTCAAATGCCCGCTTCACAACGTCCATTTTACATACAATATGCGTCCAATTGCTATACAAGACGAAATGGATGTGAAGTGGATGACGTCATCTGCAAGTACAGAGAAAATGGACGTACTGAAATGAGCGTTTTACAAGGTATTGGATGAGAAATGGATGGTGTCAGCATGAGTTGTCTCTCAAAGCCACGGGGAGCGCAACGAACAACTAACCCCAACTGGGCTTACTTGTTCTCTGAACACGTAAACATACTTCATTGATAAACGAATGGTTTCCTTCTCTATGATCGATTTGCGAAGTTCAACTAACAACCAGAAAATACCGCAAGATAAAAAAAGCACAATTGAAACCATGTTCCTCCAGTCGGCAGTTCTTTTCGAACAAGGACGTTATTATTCTAACTCACAACTTCCGAGTACCTACTCGTGGAGGAGTGTTTGCAACGTCAACAGTCAAGTGAAAATTGCGACGGACCAGGACTCGAACCCGGGACGTCCTACTCTGGCCGCAGGTGCGCTATCCACTGCACCAGCCGCCTTGACTACCAAGTCCCTACGCAACTTCCACCTGACATCTTTAATCGTAAAGTTTGGACGAATGGTTAAGGTTTCATAAGCGTTTTAATGAAATGGAGCAACCGCGCTGCCGCAGTTGTATCTTGCATCGGAAGCGCAAGATTCGACCTGCGACGCTTCCTTCCGGTGAGTGGAATTGTTGGTCTGACGAGTGAAAGAAATTCCGGGCAACGCCGGGTCCTGAATCAGCTGGTTCAGGAATAAAATCAGTCTTATCTAATAATAAAGTAAAATTCTTATTCCACACAGAAACTATTCCAACGAATCAAGGAATGAAATATGATAGTTTTGTTAATGCACACTGTGACTCGGCGTCAAAATGGGCAACTTTTATTTTCATTTTATGATTTTGATGCGTGAGTCACCGTCGATAAATAACTTTATGAAATCAAATACTTATGTTTTCTTGGAGTGAAAACAAATCGAATAATATACTTCTGAATTCACTGCACACCATCAACTATCCGGGTATAAAATATCGGATCACTCGGTAAACAAGATCAAACAAGAAATTTATGCTAAAATTGCAATCAAAAAAGAAATAAAAAATTTAAAGCTTACAACTTTGTGATTGACGAATACCATTTATTATGTGCTTTTAAGAACAAACAATAAACAATAACATTTATAAGAAAGAATGTCTCCAGTTTCTCCAAAATTGATCGCACCGGGTTCAATTAATTATGATTTATTCTTAAAACAATAAACAATATGACAATTGAACGTAGAGATAAACATTACTTAAATTTGTTCATAGAAGCACAAAGTAAATGGTAATCAAAAGGTCATAAGTCTTTAATTGTTTATTTATTTTGTGGTCCCGGTTTGCGGTATACTGATCCGGGTTTTTCTCTGTTTTTTTTATAAAGACTCACTAGGATCTTGTCTAGAGACGGCATCAATTGATATAATTATTAGAGAATTTAGTGTTATTTAATACTAACGAATTATCAACAAAACTTGGCGAATGATTTATAGCTTAATAATAATACGAACTTGTAAAATGACTTTTCTGTGTTTTATTAAACACAATAATTCTTGGTATTTGTTAATACTATAACATGTCGAACAATTTTTCTATCATTAGGCGTATTTTGAAATGATAAATTCGCCTCTGCCTTAGGGTCCTAGATCGGAATTGATGGGATGGTCCCTTGCTTGCTTCCGGAGAGTAAATTAGTTTATTGTCATCCACGTGGTCATACGCAGTTTGTAACTGCTTTTTTGACAATAAAGTTTAATTATTTATTTATATTTTGATTACATTACGGACGTTAAAAGCAGGGTCGTAGCCCCAGGACTAATCGTTCCGCCCCCTGACCAAATATTCCAGTTGACTAAACTACACTCTTCAATGGTTGTATCAATACAGTATAATGTCGTGGGAGCGCCATCGGGTTCAGCAACCTCTCTTAAACACAAAAACGCTCTAAGAACAGGGGAATATACTAATTAATAGGATTAGGCAAGTTCTAGAAGAATGGGTGCTTTAGTGTAGATGGGATGTTAGTGGAGTGATAGTGGGTAGTGAAGTGAAGTGATACGAGGGAAATAAGTGATTTAGAAAAGGTGGGAAGGGAAATGTGAAGTGAAGGGCACGAAAGGGGTAAATCGAGTGTTTGGGTCATCAGTGAAATAAAATGTGCGATAAGATTTTTTTATCAATTATTTAGATGTTTTATGGTAAAATGATTTTATATTTAATAGTTTAATATTAGTTGAATCATATAGTTTAATGATTTATTTAACAATTTTTTTAATTTGGTGCTCTCTGATACGTATTTTTGTATCTTTTGTATTGTATTTCATTATACTCTGCCACCGGGTAAGATCTGTTCGTTTGCAGTAAATAAATATATAACTGGTTCTTAGTGGTACGAATTGAATGATAATGTTGAGCCCCCACCGAGAGGGACAAATGTTATGAAATCCTTCTTAACTGACTCTTTTAGATTATTTTTTTATGCGCTGTTACGTCGAAATCGTGTGTTTTAAAGGTCGGTTCAGTTTGCCGGTGTTGCTTTCCCTTGTATCTTTTGTATTATTAGTGGAATTCCTTTATTTAATCATCATCATCCCCCCTTTTCTCAAGTATTTTTATTTACCACACCTGACGTTTTTTCCCTTTACTTTTCCCAAAACATTCACCTTTTTCCTGCTTCAACATTATTTTTAATCGAGCGAAAAAGTATTTTGCGTATTAAAAGAGTCCTTTTGTATTATTTTATTTTTACCTGTTCGGATGATACGGGGTTCATATCCATAAAAAGCAAAATGGGCAAATACGACCCAACACCAGGTGTAAGGATGATACCAGGCAGAACACCAAGATTGGAATTTTATCGAACTCAGAAATCATAAGAAGATCTTAATTATCGAACTCTGACAAAGTATTTTATGGAAGAACTGCGGTTTCAAGAATCCCCATCAACCTGTTTCGTAACCAGTGTTAAGAATATTTTACGAGTTTTCTACGATCACCTGACTCGCGACAATATTAATGGAAGGCATTTTAGAAACATGAATTTGGTATCCTCGTTCAGAGTTGTTTTTTAATTAAAATTTTGTGAGCATTCATTTGTCAAACGAAAAAGAAAATGGCGAATAAAATAAGGAAACTGAACATAAAAAACTAAATAATACAAAAATACAACAATATTCTAATATACGATATAATTCTCATCCCGGTCTGGGTTTTCCTCCGTGTGGTGGCGGATTTTCCTTGGGCGGGAATTTCATTAATACTTTTGTTTTA
>NNCF01128443.1:61024-76755 GCA_002313205.1 Laupala kohalensis
TATTTTTATTTTTATTTTTTTTAAATTGTATAAATAATATGTGGACAATTGAAATAAACTGAAACTCAAAATTCTAAGTGATCTTTATGTTTCAAGTTCTGTTTGAATTCAGCCTTGGAAGGTTTATTGTTTGACAGCTATATTAGGATTTTCTTGAAATTATTTAGAAACTTACTATGAACAAAGAGTAGCCTTCAGTTTTACCCATCACTTTTTAATGGAACTAGGAGGGACACGTCACTTTCTCCCACAATATTTTTTACGTGCCAATTGAATTACCCGCCCTTACCCGGGATTTGCAAAGAAATTTGAAACAATAATTACTCGGCATTCTGGTACTGAAATACCAGTGATGTCAAAGTGTAGTGATGTGAAGTGTGCGAGACTGTTCACAGGAATCCTGTTTCTGCGTTATTTTTTTATAGTTATTAATTTCTTTTAATTATAATATAGCAATTAATTGCACATTAAGGTTATAGGAGGAGTAATGGTATATGTGTGTGTATATTGAAGCGTGCTTGTACGTATGAGTATGTGTGTGTATCTGCTTGTAAGTGAAAATGTGTTTCTGTACGTATGTGAATATGGACCCAATTTAATTTCTTTTAATTTCTTAGATGTATTATCCTTCTCGCTTCTTGTGTACTAATTGTCTAAGCATTTTATTCCGTGTGTGTGTTTATTTTATAGACATTTGGGTCAAGATATTTTTTTAAATTTCACATTGTCGTATTATGTATTTTCTTATTATGTCTATTATGTTTTCCATCTTCCACTGAGCATTGCTCACTTGCAGATTAATAAAATATTATTTCTATTATTATTATTAAACAGGTCTGGATTTTTTAGCTCATTTTGCCCGGTGTTACCGGAGTTCTTACGCAAAATTTTGAATTCGTATATTGTTTTCCATATTTCTCTACTTCCGTGATATTAAATTTTCACTTTTCTTAATTTTGAAAATTAAATACCTCGAAGAAACGGAGTTTTTATTATTGAATTGTTATAAGTACGTTATTACGAATTGTTTTAAAATTCAGTCAAAATGAGAATACACTTTACGCAGAACTATGTTCTTCACATCCTTCATATAATCTTACTTTTACGATTTTAATCTTACGGTCACTCAGATAAAATATTAAGCGAATTGTCCCCCTCGCGTCATGCATTCTGGCGGACACATTAGTAAGCTTCTTAGTCAACATTGCATTTCAATTGCATTTTTTTTTGTGGGGCTTTAGGGCTCGTCAACATCGAAAATTTCAATTGCAATAGCCCTAAAAAAAAATGTCCTTTGAAATTTCAAAAAATTTAATTGATTACTTCTTCCGATTTCCGTGCAATAGACATTCCAAATAATTCACTTTTTCCAGTATAGATTTACAAACGTCAATATTGTTTTCTAATTTTGATAAGAATATTGTCAAAGAGCAAATCGCAGGCCACCTCTGCTGTAGATGTTCGTTGATTTGGCGTAAATGTGCTTATGCTCCATTTGCGTAGCACATCCATGAGTAATGACTAACTCAACACTTGCTTGGTTTCTCTCATTACTCTGTGTTTAGTAATTATTTGTTTTCTTGATGGAACAGACGGTATCTTTTCTCTCTTCAGTACGAATTTTTATTTTCATTCCTCGTATCCGTTCGGTCGGGTGTCAATCGAGTAAGTCTGGATATTCGAGATTCTTCCGTATTTAGTTACTTCCACTTTCCCTTCAAGGGTTGCCAAAGCAAACTTAAATGAGCCTTGTTTCATTACAGTGTAACTTCCTCTTGAATAAACCTCCTCTTGACAAGATATTGAATTTGGAAACCAGCCAAAAGTCACAGTGTTTATCCTACGACCGAACAGCGAAGACACTAAGATAGTTGATTATGTTCTCTGAAGAAAATTTGTCAACACGTATTGAATTACTCGTATATCTCATAATTGAAGGTGGTTTTACAAAAGTTATCGTGAGATACGGCGCTGCTGGTAGTCTGCATTAGTTCTAATTTACGGTAGCACTAGCGTAGGTAGAGTTAAATCACTTAAATCGGCATAAATAAACAGAGTAACATGAATTTATTGTGATTTGGAGTTGAAAAACAACATAACCTCACTTCGACCATTTGAATGAAAAATTTACAATTATAATTGTTGGTGAAATACATCGCTTATTATGGAGAAAACATTCATTTACAAAAGAAGACCAACTTTTAAATCAAGAAAATGATGGAAGTTTACTTTGATTTGTAGTAAATTTTTCGTATTATGTTTTACATCACCTTTATCTATACGTCTCCGTTCATTACAAAAAGATATTTCACTTCTTCCGAGGTGAGACGCATAAATCATGAAACTGTTGAACTCGGCAGCCATGCTTGTACATGTTGTGTTCATGCATTTCAAGCGAGTCAAGCGAGTTCCTGAGTACTGTTTGTACTATTCCATTAACTGATAGATAGGTTATTAATCATGTTTTTTTTATCATTACAAATCATATCGTTTTGTTTAACAACAATTAGAATAAGATAAAAACAATTACTAACTTGGAGTGCTGTCCCCACCTTAAGATGGACGAATGACATTACATGACAAGAAAGAAAACAAAAGAAAATTGAGTAAATCAGAAGAAGATAGAGGAAGAAAGAAGAAAGCGAGGATTGTTCCCTTTGTTACGAAACATTTTGAATGCGAAGAAAATAAATGGAAAGGAAGCAACATCGTTTCGTTGTATGTAATTTAAGTAACATGTACAAAAATATTATTGACACTGGGTTGGCAGCAGTGATAGGGTTGTTTCGTCATGTCCAAACATATGAATTGCCATTTTTATTTTTGTTTTTGACCTACACCAGGGAGGTTGTAGAGATGTATTGGGTTGTATTTAGAGGTTATGGTTGGTGGTAATTGATGATGGTGTGGTTCCATATCATAGAGGTATGTTGTTTCGTATTATAAAAAGACTTTTTGTATATGTTTTTGTAACAGTAATTTCATAGTTAGTGAATAATTATTGATATATTGCTTGTGTTAGTAACTTGTTTGAAAGTTGTACTAGAAATGATGTAAATTGTGTATGTTCCTTGATGAAGGCAAAATAAATTGCCGAAACGTTAGCCTTGTAAAAAGATCTTTTATTGATGACCAATCCTCGAATATATCGTTCCGGTATATTCGTTTTGTTTTGTTTTTATATTGCACAATTTAATGGATATAAAAGAAATTTGTATTCAAGAAGCTGGATAGAGGAAGGAAGGTTTGATGAACGACAACACCGCCAGCTGCGCCACCGCTGGGGCTTCAGATGTCATGTTTGCCGGGTTGCTTTTTCGCGCCTGTCAATGTTAGATTCAAAACATTCATTCTGACAAAAGAAAATTATATGTCATAATGCATTTTAGACAATTCGTTTAGAAAAGGGGATAGCTACAAAAATAATATATAGGATATCATAGACATTGGGCTAGTCCTACAATCATGTGTACCGGACACCACATAGTAAAACAGTATTTATTCTAAAGAACAAACGATCAGATAAAGTTTAGTTTCCGGGAGCGTAATTGTCCGGAGAAGATGTGTAAATATTACATATCCAATATTTGTAAGGTCATCGTTTCAAAATGATGACGAAACAGATACGTTGAGGTCATAGTAGCGTTACAAGACAGACGAGTCAATTGCGTTGCAAAATGGAATAGATCTCTATACTTGAACTTATTTCAGTAAATAAATCATTCTAATCACTGTGTGTCTCAATTATAGACAATCATTATAAGGTCAGCATTACTGATATACCACTCTTCTTTAATTACAGTTGATTATTACATTATTTGCCAACGTTTCGAGGTGAGGTTGACCTCTTCTTCAGGGCTAATAAAAACACATAACAGATACTAACTAATTTCGCATTAACATACATATTTATCACTCTGATCTCAATAACAGAAACCTTAGTAGACAGTATATAACATATTAAAATGCAGTTAGAACAATGTTAAAGTTGTTATAATCATTTTCATAATTTAACTTCTATTACTTACATATCACCTAAAAAACAAAACACTTTTAAACATACATCTATTTCAGTTACATATCCGTTAAAATTCGCTCAACCATACCTCGAACGTTGGCAAAGAATGTGAGAATCAAGTGTAATTAAAGAAGAGTTGTATACCAGTAATTCTGCCTTTATAACGCTCGTTTATAACTGAGACACACAGTGATTAGGAAGAAGAAGTTATTCACTGAGAATATAAAAGACAATCAAAAATTCTTCATCGAACATGTTCAGTTCGTCTGATTCAACCACGATGTGACCACGAAATACGAAAGAAAGGGTGAAGGTTTAAGAAGTGCATTAGAAGCTTATTACATCAACGGAAACATTAGACATCGATAACAATAATTACTTTTTGCAGGATTCAGGATCAGCGGACCCCTAGGCTAACCAATGGCGCGAGCTCTCCGGAGGAGGATATGGAATTCTGCCCAGCTTAACATGGGTCGAGGGAGAGGGGGGGGGTCCTCGGAGTGTTTTCAAACTATGAACCTTGAAAACCGAATTTTAAAGCAGTTACTAGGTTAAATTCCATAATATAAACATATATTATATCCATCCTGGCCCGGGTTTTTCTCCGTTTATCCTTCGGGTAAAGGCGGATTTCTTATACAGGTTCTCTAGGCTTTGTCTAGGGGCGTGTTTATTGTAACAAGAAATCGTGAATTTAGTGTTTTTTCAACTCTTATGATTTTTAAACACTATACTCAGAATTNGTTTTAAACACTATACTCAAAATTATCTATAGTTCGATAATAACTTGTACATGTAAATTTACTAACATATTTGCGTTAAATTACAAACATATTGACATTATATATGTATTATAACTCGCAGCTAACTTTTTTATCTTATCTAGAAACTTATGCAAAAAAAAGTTTGAATCCGCCTCTGCCTTAGGGCCCTTGATCGGAATTGATGGGATGGTCCCTTGCTTGCTTCCGGAGAGTAAATTAGTTTTTTTTTCCTCCACGTGGTCATACGCAGCTTGTACTGTTTTTTGACAATAAATTCATTATTTATTTATTATAAAGTTTCCGATTTTTTACAACAACAAAATTTATATTGTAATTACGTTTGTAGAATTATAATGACAGTATAAAGTGACCTTATTTCACATACCATGTATGTGAAAACTCTTTGTGTAAACTCTCTTTTTTCTTAACCTGAGATCGTTACAATAATTGCCTGACGATGACCCACAGTGGGGGGTCGAAACTTTGTTTAGTCTCCTTTTAATAGTTAATAAATGAATCTGTGAAATAAAGTTATTTTGTTCAATAAAAAAATTGTATTGCACAGTACTACAAAAATTGAGAAACAGTCAAATTGAAAGTCTTTAAAGTTTTAAAAACAATTCATTGATATCACTCTTAAAAATATATTTAGATATACACATGAAATGAGGTACCACAGCATGTTCTTTTTACAATATGCAAACATTAGTGATTCCAATTTTAAACATTACAAATTGTAATTTTCAGCAAAAGTGCCGTTTATATTAGCTTTCCAGTTTTATTACTTTTTAATTAATTACAGTTTTATTATTTTGCTAATTGTTAGAATTTTTGTGGTGCTGGTTCCCGGTGGTGTGTAGTCTATATAGCCTGTTCTTAAATCCATTTCTGACTTTTCAACGTAAAGTTTTGCCCCCTTTTCAAACCATTTGTGTTTGGCAATGGATGGAATCCGCAAATTAAAGGAGAATATTATACAATCCACAAAACTTTACTCAGAGATAATGTATATAACCGTGTGCCAAGGTTGCGTACAGTTCGAATTAAAGTGATATTAATAAAATGGATACAAAACAACATGCACGAACAAAAGGAATTTAATCCAGAGTACTGTAACCATAGTGTGAAAAAGTAAATTTACATCACTTACATCATCCAAAATCATACGATGAACAATGTTTATTGGTAAATTGAATCTCTTGTTAACTTCTTCTGTCAAAATCAGAAAATTATTTCACTTATAGAAGCAATAGTTCATTAACAAATTTTAACCGCAGTTTTGAAGGGACTGAATTTATTAATATCTTTTATATTCTTTGGGAAGGGCATTATACAAAATTAGTCCTGAACTAGCTGATTACCCGGCGTTGCCCGGAATTTGTTTTACTCGTTAGATCAAAGAACACAC
This sequence comes from Laupala kohalensis, assembly GCA_002313205.1. Lineage (NCBI taxonomy): Eukaryota > Metazoa > Arthropoda > Insecta > Orthoptera > Trigonidiidae > Laupala > Laupala kohalensis. The sequence continues at coordinate 67,215 of NNCF01128443.1, forward strand.
TCACCGGAAACCTCGCTGGTCAAAATTTCGATTCCGATCCGAGATACAACTGCGGCAACGTGGTTGCACTATTTCATTAAAACGCTTATAAAATCTAAGCCATTCGTCCAAACTTTACGATTGAAATATGTTTTTATATCTTTGTTAAATACACAAAACAAAAAAGAACATTAAATATGATGAAGATTGATTTTTTTCCTTCTTAAATTCCTCGCTTCAATTGAAGTATTTAAACACTTCTATTTTCCATAACGTGTTTTTAATCTAGTTTAAATTAATGTTAGTAGATAGACACATACTATGGGGGATATCTGTCCCTCCCACCCCCGATTTCATCGACATTTATCTTTAACTTCATTTTCTATACTTCTATTCGCGCATTTAAAAAATACAAGTTAGGTTATGTTCATCCTGAGTATCTTAACTAACTCCGTGCTAAATTTCACCACTATCGGTTCAGTGACAATGGCGATTAAGTAACAAACAGATACATAAATGCGTAATGCGAATGCGAGTCTATTAGTATGGACATGGAAATTTTAGGTTTGTTTCGCAGAAGTTGGCAATTCGTGTTAGGCAACCATATTGGATTATTTTCAGTGCTGTTACATTCCTTTAAGCATTAGTTCTGTAATGAAAGAAAGTAATGAAACATGTGGCGCAGTAGGTGTCCTCTTGCTTCTTGTCGCGTGTCATGTTACAAGTTGGATGGATGTGTGCGAGTGTGAGAGGAGCAATTAATTGCGATCGGGAGAAGAGAAGAGTTCGTGACACGACAGTCTCCTCTCACCAACGTCACGTGAATGAGCAATTCGTCAGTAGATTGCTTCGGGGTCAAGTGGCAAAGAGGATGCACGGACGGACAGGGCGAAGTGCCGCCAAGTGGAGTAGGATGAGGAGTAAAGAGGAACGAAAACGTGTTCACTCGAAGCTCTAGAGAAGACTCGATATTCTCTAGTGCCATTTTACACTAGACATTAAGTCTGCGAGGATGTTACATAATAGTAAATACAATCAAACTAAGCAGATTTAAATATTTTAGAAATAATGCGATTATGCATTAAAAACAAAAATTTAATCTCTCTAATGAACTTTTAAAATTTTATAAATTTATTGTCAAAAAAAAAAAGCTTTTATAAACTGGGTATGGCCACGAGGGGGACAATAAACATTTACTCTCCGGAAGCATGCGAGAGACAATTCTGATAAAAGGTTCTGAGGTAGAGGCGGATTTACCATTTCAGAACATTCCTAAGATAAGAATAAGGATCTTTTATGGAATATATCGTTCCATTATATAGATTAAACATTTAGATGGAAACGCTAGGATCTCAAAATGTCGATATGAATGAAATGTAGTTCATGAGTTCCGTTTCTGTGTCATAAGCAAAATAATATCAATTCTTAAATTCAATCTGTAGCAGGAAGATTTGATGAACAAAGTGACATCCTGTATGCGACAGCTCGTCACATTTATCGTCATAGTCTCGTTCCTTTTTGGTCAGTTGGTACAACTGTGTCAGCAGCGTGACACCGCGTTCCCAGTTCAATACAAATCAAATGCATGGAAGTAAAAATCTTTAAAAAAATACAGGTTTAACACAAACATATTATCGCTCTCCATGCAGAAATATGAGTCCACAATAATTTGGTCTGGATGGAGACGGAGTATCGTTACGGAAGGCGAGCGAGTGGTGCAGTGGTTAACACCCCAGAGATCCACGCAGAGACCCCCGGTTCGATTCCCGGTTCGTCGTCGTTTTCACCTCACCGGAAGTTATCACATGTCGTACGTGTAGAGTACACCGAATACGAATTTCCAGTTACTCTAAAATCGTCATAAATTGATTCAAACAAATTCAAAATAATCCCTAACATAGTGACTTCTCCTTTGTGGAATCGTATTGGTATTTTATGGAATATTATTTTTGTTATAAAATTCGTAACCAAACATTGATATATAAACGTTTATAAAAATTAGGGCAATTACTCAGACAGACGTTTCTACACATCAAAGGCTTTATTTCTGTCGTCGTTCGCAAATGAATGTTACAAGCAAAACGTCCAGAGGGAGTTCGAGTCTGGATCAAAGGATGTAAATTAACTCTCACTGACGTTTTTGAAACCAAACACGGAATTCGCTGAAGACTCTTTTATTCAATTCGTAACTCAGCTACGAGCCTCTACGCTACGTGCGAAATGAAGGCTTACACGAACATCTACTTCAGTCCTACGAGGAGCAAGAAATGGAAAGGAAGAATAAAATATTCTGCCACATCGTTTAAGAAGAAATATGAAAAGAATTATATACAAAAATGCCCCATAGGTGGCTCAGGTGGTAGTGTTGTCGCGCATCACCAAGTCATCCCGGGTTCGATTGCCCATGGGGCCAGAAAATTTGTAGCTTTTCACTTTAATGTCCCAATTCGTATAGCTAGAGCTCCTCATAGTATCAATAACTCTAACTATTACTAACTAATTCTACTAAACCTAAGCTTCCCTACTCAGCTAAGCATCCCACCTACTAACAATAGCCCTTACGATCCATATTTCGGGTATCAATTGTAATATAACGTCGTAGTATGTCGGGGAAATTATATGATTGATAATTTCTAGAGAATAATTAAATCCTTATTTTTTAGCTATTTCATGAATCAAAAATCGAATATAAGGATCAAAGTTGTCACGTCTGCTGACCAATGACCTGTGAGAGGGCAATTTTCTTTGAATGCACTCTGTCTCATTTCTCTGTGTTCGGAAAGTGATTTTTTTTAATTCAACGTTAATCACATTTTTAACCTCCATATTGCACAAAGAATGATATCTTTCGTTTAGGGCAAGTAAAACAATTTCTTTTGTTATACCAACGTTTGAATATATTTTATATCTTGTTCAGGGCTAATAATTCTAAAACATGATTACTCTGCTCATAATAATAATAAATTTATTGTCAAAAACAGTACAAACCGCGTATGACCACGTGGAGGACAATAAACTAATATACTTTCCGGAAGCAAGCAAGGGACGTATTCCATCAATTCCGATCAAGGGCCCTAAAGGCAGAGGCGGATTCAAAAAAATTCAGCATAAGTTCCTAAATGAGATAAAAAGTTAGCTGCGAGTTATAAAACTAATAGAATGTCAATATGTTTGTAATTTAACGCAAATATGTTTGTAAATTTACATGTATGTTATTATCGAACTATAGATTATTCTGCGTATAGTGTTTAAAAATCATAAGAGTTGAAAAAACACTAAATTCACGATTTATTGTTACAATAAACACGTCCCTAGACAAAGCCTAGAGAACCTGTATAAGAAATCCGCCTCTACCCGAAGGAAAAACGGAGAAAAACCCGCGCCAGGATGGGGATACAGAATTTATGTACACAACCGTGCCAATGTTGAGTACACATAAAACTAAATTAATATGAGCCATACGGCAACACAATCATGCAAGAAAATAGTTTTTGAAATTGTTATAAGTTATTTAAAAAGTGNTAAAATCAATAAATTATTTTACAGTGTAGAAGCACTGGTGCAGGAGGTAGTTTTTAACCGCGGATTTGAAGATATTCAATTTCATAATATCTTTTATATTCTATCTTTCATATCATCCCATACCAATCACAACACCAATCCTGCACACAACCTCGTCCACAAAATTCACAACCATTGCACTACACTTCACAGTTATAAACGCAAGATATCATTATTTACAAAAAAAATACAAAAATTATTTGGAGAGGATTGAATCAATTTCGCCGTGTGGATTCGAGAGAAACCTGTGGCCGAAAAGCAAGTCACGAACATCTGCAGATGTAGTGGAGAAGAGGGAGGGAAAGTTGGTAAGCTTGTTCGCAGCTGTTCTCCGCCTCGAGATTAATACGTAAAGCTTCTGACAAAGGAGAGTTCGCGAAATTCAGTTCCCGAAATGTTATCCCGTTTCAGAAAGTCTTCAAAATTAACGAAAATGAAATCAAACTCCTGCGGTTCCGTCTCGAATATTGCAATTTCATGAACGTCCAAATGATTCGTGAATAATTGCGAGGAAATATACGTCAATCCAAAACGCATTTTGATTTTAATAAAATTTAAATCCGTCTCGTACTTTATCACGCCATTGCTGTAGTACATTTAAAATAACTTAGTTGCTGTAGTAATTTCAAAAACTATTTTCTTGCATGATTGTTGTCTTATGATTCATATTAATTTAGTTTTATGTGTACTCAACTTTGGCACGGTTGTGTACATTAATTTCGTAGCCCCATCCTGGCATAAATGTTTTGAGTTAAATTACAAAACATGTTGATATTCTATTAGTATTATAACACGTAGCTAACTTTTTATCTCATCTAGGAATTTTTGCTGAAATGTTTGAATCCGCCTCTGCCTTAGGGCCTTTGATCGGAATTGATGGAATACGTCCCTTGCTTGCTTCCGGAGAGTAAATTAGTTTATTGTCCTCCACGTGGTCATACGCAGTTTGTACTGCTGTTTTGACAATAAATTTATTTATATTTATTTATTTATATCTGGACTTAAATTCCAATGTTTGCAAAGTCGTTAAATTCTATTTTAAACCTATGAGTATTTAAAAAAATTATGTTGTAAGTTTGAGCATCAGTAACGCGTTATCGAAGAAATAACAGCCACTGCTTTCGCAAATCAAATAATATAATTATTTTAAAAAACGCAATGATCATCATGTACTGTTGTAAAGTTTATATCATACCAGCGAAAATAATCATTCCATAAAGTTTATACCTTCGAAATGACGTTAGTCACGTCTGAAGTAATAGATTAAATAAAATTTTAACATTTTTTTTTTTCATTCATTGTAATATTAGTAAATGGGAAATGTGGCGAGCAATTGAAGCTTAACTAAATGGGTCGATAGGAGGAAAGCGATGGGTCGTAGGGGGTTATTGTTGGAAGATAGGCCACTTAGTTGGGTTTACCAACAACTTGGCCCATGTGGAAGTTTTAGTTGTAGTTATTGATACTAGGAGTAGGGGGACGTTAGTGGGTTTATAGGAGGAGTAATCGCATTGTTACAGTTGTATAATCCGGGACAGTGAAGTGAAAAGCCACAATTTTTTTTCCCAACCGGGAAATGAACCCGGAGCTACCAGAGGGCCACAATAGTCCTTCAAAAATAATATCTAAAAATATTAAGACAATTGGGTCCATGCCATGATTTAGCATACTAACATGAGAGAAACAAACAGTGGATCCATGATAGCATACAATACAAAAAAACTGTGCGAATTTTTGAAGGTTTCTTACGTGGTTTTTAATTTTTGTTAACAAATTAAAACTTTAACGAAAGTAGAGAAATATGGAAACGAACATTTGGATTTCGAATATTATATAAGAACCCCGATTAACGCCGGGTGAAATCAGCAAAAAATAATCCAGACAGGTGTTTTAATACCAGAATGTTCAGTAATGATTGTGCAGCATACGCTGCAGTTTGAAGACCGCTGGAGGAAGTAGTTTCTAGATTACCCGCAGACAGCGCTAACTGCGGCTTGGGCGCGGCAATTAATGTCGGCGCCGTGCTACGTCGACGAGCACCAATAGGAGGCGGGCGGCGGGTGCTACGGCGAGGCGGTTTAAGTAACGGAAGTAGATCTCACCGCAACTTACGTCACGAGGGAACTTCCACTCGGCGTTACAACGGCAACTGTCCACTGGATTTACGGAACAGAGACCATCGGAGTATTATATTATATTCTGGAATTTGTTTGTGTATTGGCTACTGGAAAATAAAAGTTGTCTTGTTACTAGCGAGTGGCAGTTATGAACGATATAACAGATTGTTTCAAGTTTATTTTCAAATCCAGGACAACGCCTGGTAGCACCGCTAATAAACAATAACACAGCAACGTAGAGTAGAGTGAGTGTTCTGTACGGAAACAAATAGAAACACATTCCATTCAACCCTTACACCCTACAGGGCACACGTTGCATTTCATTAATTCAAATGACTTCACTTTTTAGTAAAGTAAAAAAGCTGCGACATTCAAAACTTTTCTCCGCTTTGGGAAAATATCGTAAATAAAAAAATATTATTAAAATAAAACTGATGCGCATTTATCGCAGTTCCAACATTAAACGTTGTACTTTAGACTTTGAATGAAGCGCACGTTGATATTTCATCCCCTGTTCTAAGAATTTTGATAATTTAACTATAGATAATTAAATGAGTACCCGCGGCATTGATCGTGTTAATTTTGGAATATTAAAATCCCCAATACGTTAAGTAGATTAATTAAAGCCACGTTCTCTCGAGGAAACCACATGAAACACTATGAGCCTTTCCGGTGGAAACCCCTGCGTTCAAACTTTTAAAGCTTTTAAGACTACTATGGGATTAGGCGTGACTGAAATCCCTCGCTGGTCGCTAATTGAAAACATGGTTTTATTTAACATTTTATGGATTTAATTCACTTGTAATGTGATTATTGCATTCTTCTGAGAGCGACAGAAAAAAAATTTATTCCTTAATAACGTTTGTTCGTTTTTAGCAGTGTTTTCGAAAAAAAAAAAACTCATTAATTTTGCAAGTAGAAGATTGAAATTAATAAATGTTGCCACAATAACAACACTGATCAGTCGCTGAATAAGAATTATTTTTTCACTCTTAGTTTATTTTATAAAAAATAATAAGGGTGACGTATTGGCAAAAACCGTACAAATATCAAGCTTTTTGAAACATTTCAGGTTTTAAAAAATAAATATTAATTTGCAAAAAGAAATATTTGACTTGTGTATATGCACAACACAATGACAAATCCAATGGTGGTAACTGTGTTTTTCTGCTATTTTTGTCGTACGCTCCACAGCTATTAGAAATCAGGAGTCTATAATTTAAAAAATCCAATAGTAGTGATAGTAATAATAATTACAATCGGGGCAGCATAGCAAAGTCGGGTCATACCAAATCACTTCGGTTACCGTGCTAAAGAAACTTATATCATTGCAATTTTTTTTTTGTAATATTAAATGTTATTAAATGAAATTTTTGCTGTTGCGGAAATAAAGCAGAAAATGATTTTTAGCTCATTTTACAGAGAAAAATCAGTGCAGAAATGATACACCACTAACAATTATACAACCTTTCCTTTTCATACTTTATGTCTTTGATACTCACGATTCTTGATGAAACCGAATTAGACACACAATATCACGTTTCGTAGTCATCTTCAAAGAAAACTTTTCGCTCACTCGCACCACAAATACAATTAGTTTTTTCATTCGTTTATCAGCATCGTGGAAAATACTCCTCACAAATAAAGCAACAACACAATAAAGAATGAAACAATATTATGTTTCAGCTGCTAAAAGTGTTACGTCCGCAAAAGACATTGGTCACTTGCGAGTGGGTTCCGGTACTCAGAGAGTGACGAGACAACTCGACTTTGTTGCATCATCCGGTATTTTCTGCTCCCAACAAGTAACGACTTTTTCAAACCGGTGTCTACGAGTGAGGAAATTCATGTTGCCGGGGGCGGACACTATCCCACCCCATGAATTCTCACAAACCAAAATGAAAGAAAACGTCAAATGTCATTACATTTTCGTGGTGTAAATTTACATGCGAATCTACTTAATTTTATTAATTCATTATATTTAAAATAAAATATAATAGGCGACTGAAACTGCTACTTCAGCATATTGTCACATTACCGTCTGCAATACACACTAGAAAAATATCGCGCTAACTTAACGAGCTCTAGAAACTTCGTGTACCTTTTAGCGAACTTACGGTCGAGATTAGATGATATATCTATTATAATACGGCAAATAAAAATAATGGCTGATTCGGAGAAAAAATATCATATGATGTGGTTGATAATTCATCTGATAATGGTAAAATTATTGCAATTTTACATAAAGTATTATTTGTGTTACTTGACTTTTGTTGTTTCTTCGCAAGGATGTGCTTCTTCCATGTTCACCGTCTATTCCAGAGAATTCCTAAATATTTTACACAATCGACTTGCGGTGTCGGTTTGTTATTAATGTATATTGACGGGCAGGTTTTTGTTCTAAGTGTGAATGTGCAGATTTATTTTCATTTATTTTATTTTTCCATTTTTTACACCATTCTTCAAATATTGATAAATACAAGTCAAAAAGCACCGCTGGCTAATTAGACGACACTCAAAATTATTGCTTGGAAACAAATTGCTAATTTACAAAACAATCTTAGTTCCAGTATGGACATAACGGAATCCAAATCTGGGGCATTGCTAGTACTTCCAACCTATCTATTCTCCAAAGATTTCAGTCCAAAGGTTTACGGATAATTACCTCTGCGCCCTGGTTTGTATCAAATGCTTCTCTACATAACGATCTCCGTATTGCAACAGACTACAAACGCATCCCAATCACCTAACACTCAATCATCTAGATAACAGCTTAGATATAACAACACTCAATAGGATATCTCCTTTGCAACTTTCTTATCGATTCAATAAATGGCTAAAATAATATAGTTTCTTCTATTCTAGATCTAAGAAAACCACAGAATGAACCAATGGCGCATGTGATGTTAAAAAAGAAAATATGAAAAGTAACGCTGGGTAACTTTTCACTCGTGTCATTTACTGATTATTTCATCTCAGGAATAGATTGTAAATATGCATTATTGTAAATTTAAAAAAAAAAAAATTAAAAATTGACTTTTCATCGAGGAAGGGCTTATAGAAAAAGCAAAACCTGGCTACGCCCCAAACGTGTCGCTGTTACATATTCACTTTCTCGCGCGGGAGATTCGCTGACCGTTTCACGCTACACATTGGAATGAAGTACTGTCATACTTTCTATGAGAATACTAAGCAGATAATAACCGGCGTTGCCCCGTATTCTTCTTACACTACTCTTCTATTACTCCGGAAGAAATTTAAAAAATCTCACTACATCGTCAGATCAAAATACTTTTGTTTACTGGTTTTAAAAAAACATGTACAGCATCCTAATTTTTCAAATTCATAGTAATACAAATTTAATACAAAACTTGACTGTATACACAACGCCATCCGAGGCGCGTCGGTTCAATTTTCTCTTCTGAAGCATGACGCGGCTGTACCATTTAATCAAAACTCTTGTAAGATCTGAACTATTTGTCGAATTTTTAGGATTTAAACAAGTTTTTTATCTTTGTAAAATGCGCAAATTAAATAATCCATTAAATATGATGATGAACCTTCTTAAATTACTATCTTAAATTTAAATATTACTTCGTATTGTCCAAAAAGTTTTATCGATAATTTAGGTTAATATTTATAAATAGACATATACTGTCGCGGAATTTTCTGTAGAATTCTTTGAGGTAAACAATATCGCCCTTCGTAGTTGTCACCTATCTCTAACCGTTGAGGCAGCGTACACAAACATTAATTTTTCAGATTTCACAGACATTTGTCGTCAAAACCATTTGCTCTCATTCTCTTCCCACATTTCTATAACAAAAGTCAGCTTATATTCATTCTGGAAATATATATATATATATATATATATATATATATAT
>NNCF01128443.1:86996-105496 GCA_002313205.1 Laupala kohalensis
AATCTATAGTTCGATAATAACTTGTACATGTAAATTTACAAACATATTTGCGTTAAATTACAAACATATTGACATTATATATGTATTATAACTCGCAGCTAACTTTTTATCTTATCTGGGAACTTTTGCTGAAATTTTTGAATCCGTCTCTGCCTTAGGGCGCTTGATCGGAATTGATGGGATGGTCCCTTGCGTGCTTCCGGAGAGTAAATTAGTTTATTGTCCTCCACGTGGTCATACGCAGTTTGTAACGTTTTTTGACAATANTGTTTTTGACAATAAATTTAAAATTTAAATTTAAATCCTTCGCACCACGTTTCTACGTAATACATTCAAAGTCCATAATTGGTGGAACTAGTGTAGGCAGAGTTAAATCACTAAATCATCTTAAATCAGCATAATTGAACAGAGTAACCTGTACTTACTGTGATTTCAACTTGAAAAACATAACCTCACATTATTTAAATGAAATACTTGCAATTATAATTGATGATGTAATACATTGCATTTTAAGGAAGAAACATTTATTTAAAAGCCCAAGTTTCAAGCACGAAAGTGAAAGAAATTCACTTTAATTTGTAGTAAATTTTCCGTTGAATTATACCATTGCTTTTATCTATATCACTGGACATTACAAAAAGATATTTCACTTTTTCAATGCATTGCATAAAGATAAGAGAATGAAACTTGCCAACAGTGGCGGCGAATGGAAATCAAAAGTAGGGAGGGGGGAGTGAGATTTAAATAATAAAATAAATTGAGAGGAAAGACAATTGGTGATTAACACATCAAGGGTGGTGTAATTATTTTTATAATTCCCAGTTTGAAACGATTAAAATGAAAATTTTATCTTTCCTTAAGAAAGTGGCGCCCTCTGCTTGCCAACGACTAGCAGATGCGCGAATGTAGTATCCGCATAAATAAAAGACTTTTCTTAACTCAAAGTAAACGTTCATATTATAAAAATTAATGTTAATTTTATTCAATTTCCCTTGCGAATAAGGTAGTACTAGCTTATGTAGAATTAAATCACTAAAAATCTTAATTCGGCGTAAATGAACAGAGTAACACGTACTCATTGTGATTTCAACTAGAAAAACAACATAACCTCACTCCGACCATTTAAAAGAGATAATTGCAATTATAATTGATGTTGAAATACATTGCGTCTTATGGAGAAAACATTTCTTTATAAAATGAGACCAACTTTTAAATCACGAAAATGATGGAAGTTTACCTCGGTTTGTAGTAAATTTTCTTTTGTAGTATTTTTTACATCACTTTTATCTATAGATCATTCAGATATTTGAGACAGCTATTTAACTTTCTTCCTTTGAGGTTAGGTTCGTAAATCACGAAACTGTTGTACTCCACTGCTTCCATGTCTTTACATGAATCTCTTGTGTATTTCAAACGAGTTCCTAAATATTGTTTGTACTGTATTATTAACAGATAGACAGAAATTAAATCATGGTTTTTCACCATTATTATTCATATTGTTGAGTTTTATAACAATTATAATTATAATAAAAAAGCAATTATATGTCTCAGAGATTTGACTAACTCGCAGCGCTGATCCCACCTTAAATCACGCGGGCTTTGCATAACCTCATCTCCGATACGTTGTATGTCACTGACATGCGACGGCGGTAAGTTACAGCACGAGAATTCGAACAGCTCCATTTCGTCGTGCAGAGAATTGAGTGCGGTGACGATGGACTGGATCTGGACGAGGAATCGTTCCGAAGACGCGAATGCGGAACACATTATGCCACGCGCTCAATGTTTACGAGCCGCCACCGAATATCAACGTCATGGAAAGTGTGAAACATTGAACTGGCTCCAAACAGGCGACACTACATTATCCACAAGCGGACAACGTATGATACGGAGTATCAGAATTAAACTACGAAGAGCTAACTAATTCGTTGAAATAGGACCATATGTGAAGTGCAGTGCAGTGTAGTGAGGTGATTGGAGTCTAAGAGTATAGAAAATGCTCAGAGTGAATAGTAGTAGTGAAGTGTACATGATTGTTCACAGCAACACTGTTTTGGTTATAATTTTAATAGTTATTAATTTATTTTATTTATTTATTTACAATTACTTTTACGTTAAGGGTATAGGAGGAGTAATGACATATGTGTGAATATTGAAGCGTGTTTCTGTAACTGTTTGTAAGCGAAAATGTGTTTGTGTATGTATGTGAATATATGTAGATAATTAATTTCTTAAATCTAATTTATTTCTCGTTGGAACCATGTGTAATAATTTTCTAAGCATTTTGTTCCGTTTGTGTGTGAATTTTATAGATATTTTAATAGACATTGATGATTTGTTTTTAAACTTAGTATTATTTTATTATGTGTGTATTTTTTTTCTATCTGCCACCGAGCGTTGATCACTAGCAGACAAATACATTAATATTATTAATACAAAGTCAAGAGCATATACTTTTCCCATCGATAATGAATAAATAAATGATACATTAAAAAAAGAATGAAAATGGTCGCTAAATCCACGAAATGCAGACAATTATATCATTTAAAATACAGTAGAACTCCTCCTAACAGGTAGGATCGGTATTGAGAGCATGGTCACTTAAACCCAGATTTAAAAAATCTATTTTCGCTCAAAAAGAGGCTCAAATTTCTCCAGGTTATTACAAATAAACAAGCAAATGAGACGTTATTGCTACTCATACATACAGACAAACACGAAAAAAATCGTTCCAAAGAAAAATAGACTTGGAAGCAAGAGGGGAATCAAACTGAACTCGCTCCCCTGTTATGCCCGCCACAACAAATACACATTGCACACATAACGCCGCGTCACCCGTCAAGCAATCAATGCTTGCGTCACTACCTGCCAGCTACTACACGCTGACAGGGAGAGAAAAGAATCTGTGTTCCACGAGATAGAAAAGTAGATCCGTGTTTGGTTAATGCAGGTATTCTCATATCCGGTGCACATAACACTATTTAAAAACTTTTTCTTAAAACCGCGAGACACAACATATTTCACAGTAAATACAGCACCGGATTAATTTCTTTGAAATACCACATTAAGACAATTATCAAAAATGTTATGATTCGAAATAATCCTTTCACTGTTATAATAATAATAATAATAATAATAATAAATTTATTGTCAAAAAAGCAGTTACAAACTGCGTATGACCACGTGGAGGACAATAAACTAATTTACTCTCCGGAAGCAAGCAAGGGACATCCCATGAATTCCGATCAAGGGCTCTAAGGCAGAGGTGGATTCAAAAATTCAGCAAAAATTCCTAGATAAGATAAAAAGTTAGCTGCGAGTTATAATACTAATAGAATGTCAATATGTTTGTAATTTAACGCAAAAATGTTTGTAAATTTACATGTACAAGTTATTATCGAACTATAGATTATTCTGAGTATAGTTACGAGGTAGATTTCAATAAAATGCTTATTAAAACTAGAAAAACGAGATATCTATGAGTCATGCACAGGGGAATAAGCGAGAAATCGTGGTCTTTATCTCGTTCAGAATTGGTTCGGAGTATTAACAATATATTGATTGCGGCGGAGTGAAAGCCACTAAACACGTGGGAAGTGAAATTAGTGGTTGCGTCAAATTGCACTGTTGTCAAAATCAGTCATCGTCTCGTGGGCGGCGTTTAGAGCTCACAGGAAATGAATGTGTTAGGAACAACTTTGTCAACGTCGATTCAAAGCTTTCAGTATTTGTTTGGGTTTTATCGTACCTTGTATCCCTCGATGAAATAATCTGTTCAAAAATCGAAGATATAACTCCAATTCGGGTTTTTGGAATGACATGACATAAAATCTAAATGGACTCAAATGACTACTACTAATATTACACATAAATAAATAAACTTTATCGTCAAAAAAGCAGTTGCAAACTGCGTATGATCAGGTGGGGGATAATTATTCTCCGGAAACAAGCAAGAGACCATCCTATCAATTCCGATCAAGGACACAAGGGCAGTGGTAAATTTAATATTTACAAAGTGATACAGAATTCCTATTACACAGTTATAGGTCTTGTACAGGAGACTCCGAACAGCCATATTTGGTAATAAATCCATGTCCAGAAATGCGCCGTTTGGAACATAAACGACTTTGAAATAACGTCAAAGGATACGCTGCGCGTGCATCAACCAACTCGTACCTGCGTGAACTGCAACATATGCTCGAAGTGGCGACCACGAATTTTCGTTGCACAAAGTGTATCTGCGAACAATGTTCCCTGTATAAAAAATATTTAACAAAATACGTAGTTACCGATTTATTATTCTAAAATGAATCGTAAATATAATGAGCCGTGAAAATTCGAGTTAAACATTAAGAGTTTAAAATGACATTCCCGTCTACGGAAAATCCACCACTATCCCGAAAAAAACCGGACAAAAACAATTTATTTCACATGCACGAATTATTATCGAACTATAGATTATTGTGAATATAGTGTTTATAAATTATAAGAATTGAAATAACCTTAAATTTTTGATTTATTGTTACAATAAACGCGCCCCTAGACAAAAACCTAGAGTAGCTGTATAAAAAATCCACCTCTATCCAAAGGAAAACCGGAGAAAAAACCCGGGTCAGGATGGGGCTACAGAATTTATGTACACAACCGTGCCAAAGTTGAGTACAAATAAAACTAAATAAATATGAATCATAAGACACAATAAAATCATGCAAGAAAATAGTTTTTGAAATTGTTATAAGTTATTTTCCAAGTACTGCTGCAGCGGCATGATAAAGCACAAGAAGGATTTAACTTTTATTAAAATCAAGAATTTTTTTTACATTGTAGAAACACTGGTGCAGAAGGTAGGTTTTAACCGCGGATTTGAAGAGATTCAGTTTCATAATAACTTTTATATTTTTGGGGAGGGAAATACATAGAAAAATTACCGTATAATATGGTCATTTTTGGCAAAGAGTGGTTGACACTGTATAGGACGATGAATATTATTTCTATTGCGAGTATAGTGTTCGTGAACGAGACTGTTTCGTATGAAGCAAGGGTGGCACTTCAGTAATTCGGTCTTAACAAACACAATCGTTTCATAAATATAAATGCAGGGAAGTTTTAAGATATTTAATTCCTTAAAAAAAAGGTTTTCAAGAGTTTCGGGGACGAGTTTTACAAATATTTTCAATTATCCGAACTATCCTCTTCTGAATTCTGAAAGATTGAATGCTCTGACCGGAATTGCCCCAGTAATCAGTTCCAAGAGATGGTTCGTTTCGTATGTAGTTTCGGTTTGCATTTCGGTTATATATTATTTGAAATACGTTATTATTACAATGAATAAACATACGTCTTTTGAACGACCTTAGAAGTGGTCAATTTTTTGCTAAGTACCCTCAAAGTGAAAAATTTTCTTGTTTTTGTGATCAGTGACTAGGGTGTTAAACGTACACAAAAAAGTCAAATTAGTACGTTTTTGGCATCAAGAAAACTTATAACATGAGACGTTGTAGATTCAACTAGTATTGACGTCCATTATGTAATCTAATTAAATATATAATTACAAACTTACGACCATTCATGGGCTTTGAATAATATTCTTATTCTTTGATGAATAGCTCACTACGTTTCGACCTGGATTTACGTCGTCTGGTGATCAATTAATAACAAATTATATTATTATTAGGTACATTTCAGACCTCACTGTTAAATTACCGTTGAATGTAGCTTGTAAAATACTGTTACTGATAAAATACCTGAGTTAAATGCAGTTTAAAAAGTTCATTTAATGTGCTCAATTCATGTAGAATTATGAGATATTTCTATCAAAATATCGGTAGATGGAGAGAATGTGCGTCATTGTACAAACTTTACTGATCCCGGATGAAGGTAACGTTCGTTGCTAAAACGTAGGAAAATTAAAAATGAATAATTGTCCAAACCGCAAGGATTTTTTCTGGTAATTTCCAATGGCTGATAACATCGCGGTTACAATATACGGTTTGATGGCTGATTCATCTCTTCACTTTCCGGAGTAACGTGTTTCGTAGTGTATACTCGAGACCTTCAGCCTTTTATTCTTAGACTGAGATTGCGTGTCAAACAGGTGCTCGCACGTGACTTATTCTCGCAGCGAATTCACGCGGGGCCTCCATCGAGGATTGCGATGTGATTGACACCTTCTAGCGCGAAAACAAATCCAGCGCCTGATGCATTTTAGCAAATAATCTCGAGAAGCAGTACAGAGTAATCGCGAGTGCATGGTACAACCTTTAAGTATTGGTACAGAGATATTGTAACAAACATTTATTGTATTGGTGCAACTGGCGCGAAGAGACGTAAACACAGGAAATAGGCGAAAGAAAAGAGAAATGGAGTCAGCAGCTGCACGTGTGCCTGAAATACCTGGCCATCTTTGAACGTCTATTCCAATGTCCTCTACCTACCGTAAATGTTTGTACCATAAATTTAGGATCAATCTGTATATTGCAATATATATATTGTTACATTGAAGTATATTCGTTTTACAATAATAATAAATAAACTTTATTGTCAAAAAAGTAGTTACAAACTGCTTATGACCACGTGGAGGACAATAAACTAATTTACTCTCCGGAAGCAAGCAAGGGACGTATTCCATCAATTCCGATAAGGCAGAGGTGGATTTACCATTTCAACATACTCTTAACGATAAAAAATAGTTCGACACGTGTTATAGTATTAACAAATACCAACATATATTATATTTAATAAAACACAGAAAAGTCATTTCGTAAGTACGTACTATTATCAAACTAAGTCATTTGGAAAATGTTAATAATTCGTAATTATTAAATAACACTAAATTAACCAAACAATATTTCAATTGACGCCGTCTTTAGGCAAGGGCCTAGCGAGTCTTTACAAGAAAAATCCGCCTCTACTCGAAGGAAAACGGGAGCAAAAACCCCGGGTCAGGATGGGGAAACAGAATTAATGTACACAACCGTCCCAAGGTTGAGTGCATATACAACTACATTTATATGAATAATAAGACATAATACTAGCATGCAGGAAAATAGTTTTGAAATAGTTGTCAGATATTTTGAAAGTACTACAGCAATGGCGTGATGAAGTACAAGATGGCTTTAACTTATATTAAAATCAATAAATTATTTTACAGTGTAGAGGCACTGGTGTAGGAGGTAGTTTTTAACCGCGACCTTGAAGAGATTCAATTTAATAATATCTTTTATATTTTGGGGCAGGGAATTATATAGATACGGCCCTTTTTGACAAAGCGCGGTTGACACTCCCGAACGAATTATTATTCCTATAGCGATTACATTGCAATTGTTACATTGAAGTGTATTTTGCATTCTGAATGATCAAAACATTTAAGCTGAAGCTGTGTATGAACATTTAAAGTAAAACTTTTTAACCTGATAGCTGTTCATCGTCCGGCAGCAAAATAACCTTTTACATAAACTGTCACTAAGTCTCGCTGGAGTGCGAGTATGCTAAAATGTGAAATATTGCAGTCCTATGCAGAAATCTATCGAGACAAAACATGTCATATGTTTGTGCTTGTGACGAGTAGTCGCATTACATTCGAGCCCGCGATAACGCTCGACCCCACGTTTCTAGACAAACTCAGGACCTACTGAAAACTTTTGGTTGGACTGTCATTCCCCACCTTCCCTCTAGTCCTGACCTCGCCGCTAGTGATTACCACTTGCTCCCGAAATTGAAGGAACACTTGGGCGGACGACGATGAAATCAAGGTTACTCGTTTCTCAACGGATTGGCGGCGGAGTGAGTTCTGCGACATGGGGACACAAAAGTTGGAGCACCGTCTCCAAAAATGCTTAGATAAAAATGGAGACTACGCTGAAAATAGCTCAATGTTTGAGCTTTACAACCATGTAAATTGCTATAAAAATAAATAATTTTTTATATTTCTAAAAAAATAGGGAACCTTACTTTTGAGTTCACCTTAGTAGATTTTATAAGTTCATCTTGTGGATTCCTATGGGCACTGCATTTTTTAGGGTAAATTTTTTTCCATATATTGGTACTATGTGTGTCTCTTTTTTATTTTTTATTTTTTGGGGGGGAATCGTGCACCTTGTACCCCCCCCTCCTTGGATCCGCCACTGATCATCATCATAGTTAATCAGTCTCACAAAACATACTAATTTAAAATATTTCAACAACTTTTTGGTTTATAGAATACAACAAAATGTATTCTACGCTGTATGAGTGAATTAAACGCAGAAGCTATGATAGTGCAGTACAACTATGTAATCTAATTAAATAAATACTTAAAAGCTTACGACATTTTTTGAGCTAATTATATTTTTTTTAAAGAACTCACTACTTTTCGACTTGGATTTACGCCGTCGTCAGGTGATAAAATCATAACAATATATAACAATAAACATAACAGGACAAATTAACATGATATAGACATAAATATAAACACAAAATACGTTTACAAAAAATATGTTACAATTTGTTATTGCTTTATCACCCGACAGCGACGTAAATCCAAGTCGAAAAGTAGTGAGTTCTTAAAAAAAAAATAATTAGCCCAAAAAATGTCGTAAGATTTTAAGTATTTATTTAATTAGATTATACAATGGACATTAATAGGATAATGTAATCTTATTTTGTGTATAAAAATCAATACAATGTTTTGGATTATAGATATTAATGAAGTTCTTCCAACGTGGATCAGAGTTACGTATTCTCAGTCCTCGCGTTCCCGGCTCGGCTCGGCTCGGACGTTGCAGAGAGCAATGTTTCGTAAGAATCACACTCCCCATCTCCTGATATCGGCTGCTTGACTTCATGTAACGCCATAATGGATCTCCGCGTCAAGAACCGTGGGTTGCCCGCCGCCGCAGCCGCCGCCGCCGCCAACTCAACTTGGTCGCCCATCCCAGCACATGTGACGCAACAAACACATGTAAACAAGTGAAGGCCTTGGTGGCGCACGCGGTCAAAACGATCTCCCAACTTTGCAAGTTGCATGTGTTTACAAGTGCAACCTGTGTCTTGGGTTGCTTTCGCCAAGATGTGAAGCTGAGTTTGCTGAAACGGGGACATTGCAAGTTTTCGTTATGGTTTCTCTCGGTAAAAAAGTCGATAATCCTATAATATACGAGCATCCTCTCAAAATTTCTAAGCATCCTCTCAAAATTTCTCCACCTCATTCTCGAAAAGCACACTCCGAGTGTTCCAACTTGATGATACGGTGGACAAGTTGTTTCAGTGGTACTATTTCTCTCACGACATTCTGGTCTGGGTTTTTCACACGTTTTCCTTCGGGTAGAAGTGGATTTAGTATAGGCAATATTCTATAGGCAATCTCGAATTTAGTGTTATTTTAATACTTACGCATTATAAACACTATTTTCCGAATAATCTATAGTCCGATAATACTTGTGAAATAATATACAAATGATATTATAACACGTAGCTAACTTTTCATCATCTAAGAGTTTGCTGAAATTTTTCAATCCGCCTCTGCCTTAAGGTCTCGATCTGGATTGATGGGATGGTCCATTGCTTGCTTCCGAAGAGTAAATTAGTTTATTGTCCTCTACGTGGTTATATGCAGTTTCTAACTGCTTTTTTAACAATAACGTTTATTTATCATCATCATCATTATTATTATTATTATTATTATTATTATTATTATTACATTTATTCCACCGTAATAAAATTCATTCACCATTAACACAAAATGACACATCATCCGCCTCGTAAAGGAGCGAAAATCCTTCTCATTTGGCACTACAGTGATGACAGAACGTCAGTAGTTGTAACGGAAATACGAAAGATAAACCATTTTTTAAATCATGTTACGTCGAATGAAAATGGGAGACGGGACCGGGATTCGAACCCGGGACCTTGAGCTCTACGCGCTCATGCGCCTACCAACTGCGCCATCCCGTTCGCCTCTCGGGCCCGTCCACCATTNGCATGAGCGCGTAGAGCTCAAGGTCCCGGGTTCGAATCCCGGTCCCGTCTCCCATTTTCATTCGACGTAACATGATTAATCTGTTACCTGGCGGTGAGGTTCACGGTAATCTAAGAGATTTCTACATTTTTTTAAGTATAAAGTATACAGTTTATTGGACTATAAATTAATTTACTCTCCGATACTACAATTCCATAAGGCGGATGGAATATTTCAACATACTCTTAACGATAAAAAAAATAGTTCGACACGTGTTATAGTATTAACAAATACCAACAAATATTGTAATTAAACATAGAAAA
Source organism: Laupala kohalensis (assembly GCA_002313205.1). Classification (NCBI taxonomy): domain Eukaryota; kingdom Metazoa; phylum Arthropoda; class Insecta; order Orthoptera; family Trigonidiidae; genus Laupala; species Laupala kohalensis. The sequence continues at coordinate 97,254 of NNCF01128443.1, forward strand.
GTCATTTCACAAGAATGTAATATTATCAAACTATAAATCATTCGGAAAGTATTGTTGATAATTCGTAACCATTAAATAGCACTAATTTCGCTAAAAATTATTTTAACTGATGCAGTCTTTAGGAAAGAGTTTACCGAGTCTTTACTTTAAAAAATCCGCCTCTACTCAAAGGAAAACCGGAGTAAAACCCGGGCCAGGATGGGGTTACAGAATGAATGTACACAACCGTGCCAAGGTTGAGAACATATACAACTACATTTGTATGAATAATAAGACCTAATTCAAGCATACAGGAAAATAGTTTTGAAATTGTTGTCGGATATTTTGAAAGTACTAAAAAAATGGCGTGATAAAGTACAAGACGGTTTTAATTTTCATTAAAATCAATAAATTATTTTACAGTGTAGGAATACTTGTGCAGAATGTAGCTTTTAACCGCGGATTTGGAGAGATTCAATTTAATAATATCTTTTATTTTTTGGGGCAGGGAAATATATAGAACGATTCCCGAATGATACGGCCCTTTTTGGCAAAGCGTGGTGGACACTCTGGGACGATGATTATTATTACTATTGCGAGTATCGTTTTCTAGAACAAAACGGTTTCGTATGAAGCAAAGGGTGGTGCTTCAGTAATTGCGTCTTAATAATAATAAATTTATTGTCAAAAAACAGTACAAACTGCGTATGACCACGTGGAGGACAATAAACTAATTTACTCTCCGGAAGCAAGCAAGGGACGTATTCCATCAATTCCGATCAAGGGCCCTAAGGCAGAGGCGGATTCAAAAATTTCAGCAAAAGTTCCTAGATAAGATAAAAAGTTAGCTGCGAGTTATAATACATATATAATGTCAATATGTTTGTAATTTAACGCAAATATGTTTGTAAATTTACATGTATAAGTTATTATCGAACTATAGATTATTCTGAGTATAGTGTTTAAAAATCATAAGAGTTGAAAAAACACTAAATTCACGATTTATTGTTACAATAAACACGCCCCTAGACAGAACGTAGAGAACCTGTATAAGAAATCCGCCTCTACCCGAAGGAAAAACGGAGAAAAACCCGGGCCAGGATGGGACGACCCTTTCATAAATATAAATACAGGGAAGTGTTAAGATATTGAACACCTTGAATGAAGGTTTTGAAGAGATTAGATAGTTTCTGAGTATAATTTGTACCATATTATTTACCGATATATAGAAACGAAATTTTATATTTTCATCAATGTTATTCATATTGTTGTGTTTTATAGCAATTATAACAATAGTAAAGATAACAATTATACTTCTCAGTGATTTGAAGTGTTGGTCCCACCTTAAAAAACAATGCTTGATTACGAATCATAAAAATAAATTAAAACATTTATGAGCACGTGTCTTTCACATCATATCGTCCGTTAATCCTGTAATAGTGATTACAAAAACTTTGAAGCAGATCCTAAATACCTCATAAATCAGGAAAATGTTCGAGAACAGTCGTTTTTATAGTTCTTGTAACTCTGAATACCACTCACGCTATGAACATTTCCGATTTAATAGCTATGTTATTCCTTCCTCAATGAGGATGGATGACGCAGTTCTACGAAATGAAGGTCATTCATTTTAGGAGTAAGAAGAACTCGCGTTTCCTTCATTGCATGGGAGTGTGATTTAGAATAAATCAATGCGTTATTTCATTCTCTACATGAAAATCTGTAGTTCCTTCGAACGACTGCAAAAAGTTGGAGAAATACTTGACATTTAAATCACAAAAATACCTTAAATCAACGTAAATAAACAGAGCAACAAAATCTACGCATTGTGATTTCATCTTGAAAAACGTACCTGCAGCGAATCAAGAAATATTTTTTTATAAAAAATAAAAAATTGATAATAACAAAAGTCATGAAAGTTTACTTTGATTTGTTGTAAATTTTCCGTTGTATTTTTTACATCAGTTTCATCTTTACGTCACCGAACAATTTAGAGAAATTAAATAAACTTTTTCCAAGGAGAGATCCATAAATGACGAAACTATTGCGTTTCTATGCGCTCTCGTACGCATTGGAAAACACGAATGTAAATTATGTTAATATTTTGGCCAGTATCTTATACATCGTCTTTCATCGAACCTCTAAATACAAGGCTCGTTTGATTGGAAAGTTGCAATTTTGAACTACGAGACGCAATACAAATCTATACCCCTTAATGGATCTATACAATAAATCTTTAACAATTTATTATTTATTGTGAAATTACACGAAACAGTCTAGGCAAGTCATAGTCTAGGAATTAGCATCGTAAGTTGGTCCCTTACTTTTATCTCCAGGTCCCGGGAACGGAGAAAGAGGTCAGTTAGACGGGTGTACTTAAACTAGACACTTCCTCAAGTAGAAGGATAACTTCACCATTAAACTCGACACTTCCTTAAGGATTAGGTCTACGCCGGTCTACCTGCGCCCGTCCCGTCAATGCCCAGACATTGGGCCAGGTGAGCGGCTCTTTATGTAAACAAGTTGGCTTTATCAGAAAAAAAAATTCGTTTTCTCCATAAAAATTGTGATGTTATAGAAGAATTGAAATCTACGCTTAAAATGAAAACCAAACACGACCTTACCGGCATCAAATGCTCATTTGACTATTAGTCCAATGATTAGGTGACGAAAAGAAGCATGTCAAAAATAATGGCGTTTCCCTTTCAATATCATTTTAGTTTTTCGCCTATAACGTTAAAACAACGCATTTTTAGAACAAAATATTCTTGAATAGAAAAAATGTACATTAAATTTCTAACAAATTGCATTCTGTACCGTTTTGTCACCAGACGAACGGAAAATGCTCAAGAGCGTGATTAAGTTGACAAAAATTCTACAATGGATCTAATTGAATTATAGCTTGAGAACCACAAACTTTTAGAGAAAATGTCTTCATACGAAAATGAAATACATTAAACGTCCTACAAAACGCGTTAATCTGGATTTCTTTTCTTCTATCTGTTTATCCTCTTCTGTGCGTTGACGTTTTGTGCACATATATGTCGAAGAGTCGATACGTATTATTTAATTGCATCAAACAGGGTAGTTCTGATTTTTTGATATGATGAACCGAAATTTTCGACCTCCACCGAAGTACCAGAAATAAACAAAAAAACAGTAAAATTTCAACACTACTCACTTTGCATGGATTTTAACTTTGAAGCAATGGGTTCTCGATATAAAATGCTATGTCATTTTTTTTTCAGTTCTGTGAATTTTCAAGAGTTAAAGACCAGAATCTCGAACCGTATTTGGACCACAGACACCATGCAAGGAAGAAAGTACACGTTGATTCTACCACGTACTTAAGTTCAACCCGCACTAGCGTCGTCAGAAAAAAATACTCTGAAAAACACATTTTGTTGGACGTTCAATAAATTTCATTTTCGTATAAGGACGTTTTCTCTAAAAGTAAATAGTTCTCAAGTACAAAATACGGGAAAATTAAGTTCTTTGATCCACTGTACAGTCGCGCTCTTAAGCCTTATTCGTTCGACTGACGACAAAATGGTACAGTACTTAATTTGTTGGAAATTTAATATGACATTATTTAGGTAAAGCGGTGTTTCGTTCTAAAAATGTATTATCAAGTTATAAGAGGAAAACTGAAGAAATAGCATTTTAGAAAATCTTAGTCATTTATTTTTGTTTGAGTTTATAGGTGAAATCTGAAACTGCAGCTTCGTTCTTTCCCTTCCTTTCTTGATTTCCTGGTAATTTTTTAAATTAAAAATTATCGATCTGCTGCTAAAAAATGATAATTTTATTTGAACATGAATGAATTCTTTATAATATTATAGAAGCATCTGATAAATTTTATACAAAATAGCTGACAACAACAAAAATATAACACATACTAGGAAACTTAAATCTATTATTCAGAGAACTGCTTGAGAATTCTAGAATTCAAATTTTCCAAACATCAGTGGTGTAGAATTTTTTATACAACTTGTACTTATGTATTATTCTTATATTATATATATTTTGTTCTTATATTTCTTTATTTTATGTTCGACCTCCGAAAACATGCGAGCAATGGCACAGAAATTCAACAATAAATGAGCCTTTCATGAGGAAACACCCTAATTAAGAAGATAAAAGAAGAACTTTCATGGTTGAAAAAAATATTATGACGAAAAATCAAAGTTAAATCTATGCTTTCTTAGCGTCTAAATTTTTTATTTTTGCTATTCAGACAAATAACCAAACCTGCTGTTACATGTCTTATTGTTTCATGATGTCTTATTGATTCATTCGTATCATAAACTGCATAAAAAGCACATTTAATGATTTAGAGGTAATTAAATATTGTGTCAGAAATAAAACCGGAACCAAAAAGTTCTCCAAAGTCTTAAGTGTTTGGTTCTAAAACCCGAAGTGCGGAACGTAGGTGCACTTTCTAGAACCAACGCATTCACTCTACTACGATACACAAAAATTACTGTTTTCCTTTCAATCATATGTTTCATGAAAGCATCAAGAAAATTATAATTGGAATTCTACGCACATTGTTCTCGAAATCAGAGGCTGCCAAAACTGCTATATTCGTCAAAACTTCGCGACCGTTTATTTTTCACGATTACAATACTTTTTATGTACTATGCTAACAGAAGCTTAAAACTCAGTAATATCATAAATACGTCGTGTTTGGGTTCATTTTTATTGGAATTAAGTGTAGAATTCAAAAAATTTACGATAATGGGAATAAAAATAAAAATGTTTAATTAATAGCACATAAAATAATTCCCCAGTAAGTGACTCATGAAATCCATTAGCGGCAGGTCGGTCGGTCGTCAGGAGCGTGTGCGGCGGGCAGCAAGCCATTAGAGCAGGTAGAATCTGTTGAGGTTTTCCGTGTTCAATTGCGTCCCACGCTGGAGATGGGGGGAGGAACATTTCCATAAGTGGCATGTTCATTTTTGAGCAGTAGAACGATATAGAAAACTATATAAATATTGCAAACAATCTGGGACTTACGCTTAACAAAAAGAATATTTAACAATTCAATCAATTAATATATTAGGAGCGTGTAATAAAATGTAGTCGGAAAATAGGGTTCAGCCTGTGCTCGTACAGCATATCTTCAAAATGTACGTGAACACAGCGAGTCGGCGAGAAAGGGAGAAACATTCAAATAAAGATATCGATCAAAATATTAATAATAATAAATTTATTGTCAAAAAACAGTACAAACTGAGAATGACCTCGTGGAGGACAATAAACTAATTTACTCTCCGGAAGCAAGCAAGGGATGTATTCCATCAATTCCGATCAAGGGCCCTAAGGCAGAGGCGGATTCAAAAATTTCAGCAAAAGTTCCTAGATAAGATAAAAAGTTAGCTGCGAGTTATAATACTAATAGAATGTCAATATGTTTGTAATTTTAAGCAAAAAATTACATGTACAAGTTATTATCGAACTATAGATTATTCTGAGTATAGTGTTTAAAAATCATAAGAATTGAAATAACACTAAATTCACGATTTATTGTTACAATAAACACGCCCCTAGACAAAGCCTAGAGAACCTGTATGATAAATCCGCCTCTACCAGAAGGAAAAACGGAGAAAAACCCGGGCCAGGATGGGGCTACAGAATTTATGTACACAACCGTGCCAAAGTTGAGTACACATAAAACTAAATTAATATGAGCCATAAGACAACACAATCATGCAAGAAAATAGTTTTTGAAATTGTTATAAGTTATTTAAAAAGTACTACAGCAATGGCGTGATAAAGTACAAGACGAATTTAACTTTTATTAAAATCAATAAATTCTTTTACAGTGTAGAAGCACTGGTGCAGGAGGTAGTTTTTAACCGCGGATTTGAAGATATTCAATTTCATAATATCTTTTATATTATTGGGCAGGGAATTATATAGAACGATTCCCGAATGATGCGGTCCTTTTTGGCAAAGAGTGGTTGACACTCTAGGGCGATGAATATTATTACTATTGCGAGTATAGTGTTTGTGAACGAGACTGTTTCGTATGAAGCAAGGGTGGCACTTCAGTAATTCGGTCTTAACAAACACGACCGTTTCATAAATGTAAATGCAGGGAAGTGTTAAGATATTTAATTCCTTGAATAAAGGTTTACAAGAGTATTATAAAAGGATACTTGATTTTGAGGTTTGAAGAATAATTTTCTTTGTCAAAGGCAAACTTGTTTGACTCTCCTTGGTCTTACTTTGCGAATATCGACAAAACCACTTCCCGGAGGTGGGGTCTTCAAGAGGCAAAGAAAGTTAAGAAAATGACCGCGGGACCCAATCCAAGGACTCCGATTTCATCCGGAAAGTTTTGCAGAAGTTTAATCGTTTGCTCCTTTGAAAAGGAAACTCACAAAATTCCTATAAATATCTCCCTGTTTTGGCTTTTGATTTATTATTCTTTATTAAACAGTGCACTAAGAAGAGAATTCTTCAATGTAAAAAAATAAATTAAACAAAATTTTGTCCAACTTTCACCCGTTCCTTGTTTCTTACGTCTCTTGAAGTACCAGACTTATTTTGTAACAGATCGAAGAATTCAAGTTTACTTCATTTGTGAGGCAATGGCAGTTATACTTGTTGGTTTCCATATTCTGTTATCCTTTTTCCGAGTAAGTTTCCTCTATTTTCCTGTATAGAAAATTTTGTAATCGTTAATAAAATCGACAAGAAGATTTTGACGGAAATAATCCTTTTTGTTATCTCTGATTCTGAAAAAGTGATTATTGTACGTCAGTGCGCAGCGAGTCTGAGTAAATGGATGAATCAATTTAATTCGCATTTCGTATTTACGGTAGAATTTACTTGTTGTCGATGCACGTTCTCTATTTATTTATTTTTTTACTTTAAAACAAATGTTACTCCACATGAAGGTCAAACTACTCTTTTGAATGTTTCTCAAAAACGTCTCCAACGATTTTGCTTGAATTTTCTGTATGTAATGTACAATTAGAATGCATTACATTCGCATTACCGGTATTTCGCTTGAAAATTTGGTATAGACGCTGTAAAATAATTTCTGTCTGTTACACTTGCAAATTTACAATTTCAAGAAGCTTGAATAATTTTTAGCAGTGCAAATGGACCAAGCAGACGTAGCATTCACCTTTCGTAAACCTAAATGAAAGATATGATAATGATAAAATACATAGGGGGACAGCAAAGGCACTGCAGATACGAAAATACACCAATTACTATCTACAACGAAATTACATTAATATAAAGCTTTTACAATATTTTTGTCTCTCTATGGTGCAGATGGAGAAACGTATATGAGAAAGAATGTGCAATGTTTTTTTTTAAACTATTTTTTTTCTTCGAGTGTGTATCCCGTTCTTCTAAAGTTTCTCCGCTTCTCAGTGATGGACATAATGTGAAACGCGACACCAAGAAAAGAGTGAGATGCTTCCACGCTCAGTTAATTTCCAGTAAATTATAGAGGAAGTCATATTTTTATCTACATAATTCGGAAAACCTGACTTAAAAGAGTATCGGTGTACAACCACATCTATTATCGTTTTTAAAAGTCTTGTCTCCAGATCATTTTGAAATAAAATACTGATCTGTTTTTTAGAAGCATTAAAAGAAAATCATATTTTTATTTTAAATACATATTTGTAAGTTTATATTAGACAAGATTAGATCTCGCAGCTTCGACCACGGGAATTTTGTGATTTTTGCATTACTATTCATAATAAATCGTTATTTATACATTCAAAAAACTGAATCGAATTTCGCAAGTTTGTTTCAGTTTTTTATGTGACAAAATAAAACTGGCCAGGAGCAGAATAGTAAACCTGATACGAAATTGACCCTTGTTAATGAACAGGAGAACTGCCCTTTACAGAAAATACTGCAAATGGTCACTGGTGACGTCACGCACCTCTTTGAGAACCTTGTCACAAGTGTTTGAGGAGTTATATGAGGAAAGGACACTTGGTAATATTTAGCAGTAGAAATATATTTTAGAAGTAGAAATATAGATTTTGGCCCCGGATCAAATTAGAAATTTTACATATCCATAGTATTCTAAAAAACATTTCCCTACTAAATGAACAAATCCCTGAACTTCATTCCCCTCTTATGGAACTAGCCTTGAAATTCCTTCCTTCTCACCCCCCAACTCTACAGTGCACTGCACCCTACTGCAAACAGTTAAAACCCTGAGAAATTCTTTCCGTCTTCTGCAGCCAGTTCCTGGAAAACTCCGACAGCCCCCCCCCCCCCCC
>NNCF01128443.1:105729-129362 GCA_002313205.1 Laupala kohalensis
TGTGTGTGTGTGTGTGTGTGTGTGTGTGTACGTTACTGACGATGGCTCCTAAGCAGTCGAGAAAGCTTAACATTAAAACAATGAGCAACATACAGACGACTTTTAATTTATCATTCCAGGAAAGGAGGACAGTCGTCAGCACAGGCAATAAAATCTCCGACCTCCTCGATCACCTGGGGCGAATTCAAGGGTCAGTTGCTATCCCTCAAGCAGAGCTGCTACTTGTGCCGTCTCACACTTCGATAAATCGAGCAGAGTTCTGCATCGACGTCAACGATGGCCATTTCCTGCATTTTCTGTGACGGGTAGTTCTCCTGTTTACGAACTGGGGTCAAATCCGTCTCATTCTTATAAGTATTTTTCGGGTCAGTTTTATTTTTTTTCCCATTCTGTATGTACACGAAGATAAAATGTTTGTTGAAGAAAAACACGAATGTAAGAGTCAGTCCAGATCATACAATTGTGTTTATTTTCAGACGTCACTAGACAAAGGGCAACGGTATACTCCGAGTCACATAACTTTGCCGAAGAATATGCAATATGGCTGCCTAACACGAATTGCCAACTTCTGCAAATTCAAATTATATCCAAATACATATTAATAGTAGTTACAAAAGCAACTGTTTGCTGTTAATAAATACAAATTGATTACACAACAAAGACACAAGATAATTAATATTCGATCCACACTTCGCTCGATGCAGAAGGAACAGAATAGCGCCACAAGAGCAAGTCCATCGAATTGGTGTCAGAGGTTGGCGGTGGATTTAAGTTTCCAGAAATTCAATTGTTCTACCAACATAAGTGGTACAAATATATTATTCTTACGGACGATGGCAGCGTAACAGTGTTGGCTACATTGAGTACACGCTCTGTACCAACATCAAGTCAATTAGACTGTCAATAAATAAAGAAATAAATAACTTATTGTCAAGAGATCTGTTACGAACAACCTATGACTACGGTGAGGTCAACAAAATTAATTTGCTGCGACTATTATGCACTAGACTAATAAAAGCAGTGCGATTCCGTTCGTGTTTATTTTTGTGAAGTTGAATTTTCTCTTAGAAGCGAAGACAACGCAAGCAACATCCACTTTAAACCATTGCCTTCATTTTACTTTCTTCAACCGTTTCCGCTTTCGCGTCTCGCCAACCCCCCTCCTTTTTTCTTCGCCTCCGCCATTCTCTCCAAATAGCCCTCATTTTGAGGGACATTAACGTTTTAAATCTCAACCCTTCAACCCCGTTCCACCCCCGCTTGTCTTCGCTGCGTGCGCGTCTTCAGGGCTGCGATCCGCTGTCGCCGCCTCGCGCAAGGACACGAAATAAGGTTTAGGAACGGGGCTTTCGTCTTTAATTAATTCTACATGGCTTGGGCTGTGTTCAAGAGAATACTTATTTCTTCTTCATGTAAATACTTAAAAGTGGTCCTGCGGAATAATGTCAGTCAAATCATTCTAAAGTATAATCATCTTTATATTTAAATTACTTCTTATTACGGTTTATGAATAATAGCGACTAGTAACGAAAATCTAATTTCTAACAAAAATGTTTTCTATGAACAAAGTCTTATGAATTGTGAAACTCGGTCTCTCCGTTCTTAAACAGCGTATCCTGCAATTGGCCTGTATGCCCATGACGTAGAAAAGAAATGACGGACGAGACAAAGTTTGTAAACATAGTTTTAAATATGTCTTAAGAAAGACGGTTGACCTCTATAAATAAATATCTTGAAAAGTAATCTATGATTTTTTACTCACAAAAAAATTGAAGGAACAAAACTCGAAGTCAGAGTTATATTAATAGTTAAAATTTATAAATAATATTTTCCCAATAATCGATAGTTCATAATAATACGTACTTGTTAAATATCTTTTTTTTTTTATTAAATACAAACTTGTCGGTACTCTATTAATATTATAAAGTGTACCAAAGTAGTTTTATTCTTGTCTTAGGAGAGTGCATAATGTTAAAAGCGGCTCTGCCCAAGGACCCTTGACAGGAATTGATGGGATGGTCCCCTGCTTGCTTCCAGAGAATAAATTAATTATACTAAACGAGGTCATACGCAGTTTGTAACTGCTTTTAAGGGCTATAATGTCCTTGATGTTAGCGAGTCCTAAAGACCCACCAAAAAAATTGCTTTATTGACTAAAAATGTATTATCTTTTATTTCGAAGAATAGAATAGAATATTTATTGGGATTGTCTCAGACCATCATGTCTGCTCTTCCGCCAAACCATGTACAGAAAATGCAGATACAAAAGAAAAATGACAAATTACAGTAATAATTAAAATTACAATAATAGTTAAAATTTGAAATGATTAATAATGTACAAAATTAATTAGAATTACAATAATAATTGAAATTACAATAATAAATAAACTAAAACATAATTACAATTCAAATAATAAAATTACAATAGTGATTGAAATTGAAGATAATAAATAAAATCACAAATAATTAGAATTACATGAATTCAATCAATGTAGGCAAGACGAACGAGAGGAATGTCTGTAATAATAATAAAAATGTAATAATAATAAAAATAATAATATTAACAATAGTAATAAAGGCTAATATTAAGAGAGGAAGTAAATCCGGGTAGTGGCAAAATGTGCTGATGAACAGGGTAAAGGAGATGAATGAATAAAATTTAAAGAAAATGTATTTCACGAAAAATACTTCAACTTCCGTTAGCTAGAGACATATAAACTTACAACGTCAACAGTCAAATGAAAAATGCGACGGACCGGGACTCGAACCCGGGAATTCCTATTATGGCCGCAAGTGTGCTATCCATTGCACCACCCGCCTCGACTCCCAAGTCCGTCCGCAACTTCCACCTGGCCTGATCCGGTGAACCTGGGTCACATCCCCCTTCAGAGGATAAGTGACCACATGCGGCTCCAATGCTGGTAGCTCTTAAGCCCCGTTTTCGCGTATCTACGCATCGGATGCTTATATTAACTCACAACATCCGAGTAGCTATTCGTGGTGGAGTGTTTGCAACGTCAAAAGATACAAATTTAAAGCGACGAATTGGAAATTTCAGGAAATTTGAGCAATTTGGATACGGATCCATCAAATGGTATAAATTTGCGTAGCAGGTAAACCTCCAAACATTCATCTTTATGTATTGATAATTATCAATAAGAAACAACATTAAAAGTGACAGTTTACGAAAACACCTCATGAGTAGTTTAATAATAATAATAATAATAAATTTATTGTAAAAAGACAGTACAAACTGCATATGACCACGTGGAGGACAATAAACTAATTTACTCTCCGGAAGCAAGCAAGGGACCATCCCATCAATTCCGATCAAGGGCCCTAAGGCAGAGGCGGATTCAAAAATTTCAGCAAAAGTTCCTAGATAAGATAAAAAGTTAGCTGCGAGTTATAATACATATATAATGTCAATATGTTTGTAATTTAACGCAAATATGTTTGTAAATTTACATGTACAAGTTATTATCGAACTATAGATTATTCTGAGTATAGTGTTTAAAAATCATAAGAGTTGAAAAAACACTAAATTCATGATTTATTGTTACAATAAACACGCCCCTAGACAAAGCCTAGAGAACCTGCATAAGAAATCCGCCTCTACCCGAAGGAAAAACGGAGAAAAACCCGGGCCAAGACAAACGCTGTGTGTCTTGAACCAATATTCAATATATGTACATCATAGCTCGTATGTCTCGTAGCTTCTAAGCTTCGTAAGGGAAAAAAATGCAGAAAGAAATGAAGGAGATCATAAGGGTTGGGCAACATGCAACGTGATACTGCTGGCATTTTTTTATTTCTATGTTACAGGTTACGAAACCTCTTCCTCCGTACGGGTAATACTATTTTGTAAATACTTTTCCTTCTAGACTTCTTTTTTGTAAATACAAATTTTGTAATAATTCTTATAGAGATTTGTTTTATGTCAATATCTTTTGTAAATATTGTCTCTTGTAAATATCTTTTCCATGAACAGTCTTTGTGTCCTGACCGTTGGTTTCCCGTGGCTCCCAACGGTGTTCAATGAATTAGTCAGTTGCACCTATTTCAGATTTAAGAAAATATTACAGTATGCCAATAGTTTATATTATAATAATAATTAATCTTCTATCCATGCATAACTAAATTTAATATTACGGCAGCAGGAAATAAAAATATCAATCTTTCTACGAAAAATGTAGACGCAACTGAACAATTCATTGAGAGTGAATACCAGGGCATGTAACGCACAGCCCACGGCATTAAAGGGCTTAAGAAGGCAAAGGGACTGAAGCCTCGCCACAGTGATTTAAAATGTAAATATTATAAATAAAATGCCCTATTGAATTGGATTGAAATTATATGTCGTAGTAGATCGACAAGCTATGATTGAATCTTGAATGAATGACCTAGAAACGAATATACAAACTTTGGTCGTAGGAATGTGAAGGGTGAAAGACTTGAGGAATAGTCTAATTGAGCGAGTTTCTTGGAAATGTGAAGAACATGGAAAAATGTAAAAAAATGGTTTTAGGAATCGTTCACAAATTACGTCACTGTTTTGGGGGGATGGGAGGGGGTTCATTCTGAGAGGGAGCGGAGATATTTTAGAAAACGTGAGGTATTGTTTGGTATAAAATCATAAATCTTGAAAACTGTCTCCTACCATTAAAACAATAGTCTTACAATCCCTTACGCACCAAATTCTCTCTGCGGCACATCCGACCTTCATAATCCTCTCAAGACTATCATATAGGGAATTGATCATAGTGTTTATATAAATAAAATTTATTGTCAAAAAAGCAGAAGTTAGAAACTACGTATGACCACGTGGAGGACAATAAACTAATTAACTCTCCGGAAGCAAGCAAGGGTCCATCCCATCAATTCCGATCAAGGGTCCTGAGGCAGAGGTGTATTTAACATTTCAGCCCACTCCTAACAATAAAAAATAGTTCGACACGTGTTTTACTATTAACAAATACCAACAAATATTATATTTAATAAAACATAGAAAAGTAATTTCACAAGGACGTATTATTATCAAGCTATAAATTATTGTATTGTTGACAATTCTTAACTATTAAATAACAGTAAATTCGTTAAGAATTATATAAATTAATGCTGCCCCTGGGCAAGAGCCTAGCGAGTTTCTATTTTTTTTTAATCCGCCTCCACCCGAGCCGGAAAACCGGAGAAAAACTCGGACCAGAATGGAAAAACTCGGGTCAGAATGGGGCTACAGAATTAATGAACACAACCTTTGTTTGTCCTTTAATTACGGTTTTTCCACTCTGTGTGATGGGAGGAGGCAGAACGTTTAGAGACGTCACATGAAGCGAGGTTTCGGTATAACAACGGAACTTGACAACCTGGGGGAAGGGTTTAATATCCTCGGAGATCGAGTGACGTAAATCATGAACTATTCCTGCGCCAAACATTTTCAATATAAATATATTCATATATATATATATCTCTTATACACATCTAGATGTGTATAAGAGACAGNAAGTTCTATTGATGACACGAGTGAAGAAGCAAGTAAGAACATAATAGTAAAAAAAATACTAAAGTAATGGAGGAAAGGATCTATAATTCTCTTATGTACAAAAATTATTTTTTTCTCCTTTAATTATTGTTCTTCGTGTTATGATGGGAGAAGGCAGCTTAATGAGGGGTTTGGTATAAGGTGAAGAAGCTTGACGCTGGGGCGGGGGAGGGGGTCGTAGCTAGAGTTTAAAATCCTCAAAGACTTCGCGACGTAATTTTGGGACGATCTCCTATTGTATTTCTATACCGGGTTGAACAATGCCACGCCAATATCTAGAGTATTGAAGTCCCATCAGTCAAAATCAATTCCAAGACGCGTGATGACGCGTGTTGTTGGCTGCCGAATTCCTTCATCCGATGATTGACGGAGTAGAATTCAACGGAGAACTCTGTGGACGACCCATAGAGTTAAATATGAATAGAGGCAACCGTCTCTGCTGCAGATTGTCCTTGAGAACATGACAGAAGATAGTGAGAGATGTCGCCCTCTCGCTCGCACATCCGCTTGGAGGGGGTAAGGTGTTATTGAGCAAGGGGCTTGTGAGCAGCAGTCAGTGAGGGGAATCGACTTCACCCACCTAAGACGATGTGACAGACAAATCTCTCATCGTTTTCCCCCGTAGACAACCGGCTCGTAAGGCTGTTGGGTCGATGTGTGTGTGTGTGTGTATTTATATATCTGTCTCTTATACACATCTAGATGTGTATAAGAGACAGNCTCCCTGCGCAGCACTTGGAACAAGAGGGGGAGGGAAGGAGGGAGGAAGCATTGCGTTGCGTTGCGTTACGCAAGATACTACGCGTCTTCTGAATGTGACGCGCGTTATGTTCATTTCGTTAATGTGGGACCAGAACTCAAAGTTAGCCTCTCCGTAGCTCAGGTGGTAGCGTTCAAACTCATCATATCCCGATGCGGTGAGAAGAAATGAGTAGCTTTTCACTTTTAAGACTCGGTTCATATAGTTGTGACTTCTGAAATGCGAACCCTCCTCCTATACTCCTCCTCCTCCTCCTCCTAGGAACACTTAATTCTTCCCGTTTACAAATACTACTCCAAGTTAGTGAAATCACTGAGATATATAATTGTTTTCTTTACATTTATTCTAATTGTTTTAAAACACAGCAATGCTAATAATAACGAAGAAAAACGTTATTTAATGTACCTATCAAGTAATAATATAGTACAAAAATATTCTGAAGATCGCTTGTCTCGTTTGAAATTCACAAGGGCATGAAATGTCAAGGCAGCGGTCGTCCACAACCGCTTCGTCATTTATGCATCACACATCAAAGGAAAAAGTGAAATAGTTTTCTCAAATGTCGGGTGCCCTATAGATAAAAGTGATGCAAAAGCACCACAGAAATTTACTACATTTCATCACTGTAGTGATTTAAAAGTTAAACTTTTTTTTGAATATAAGTAATTTCTCCATAAGACGCGATGTAACACGTCATGAATTATAATTGCAAATATTTCGTATAAATGACCGATGAGGTATGTTTTTCGAGTCAAAATCACAGTAAGAATATTTTGCTCCGTTTATTTTACGCCGATTTCGAATATTTTAGTGATTTAATGCTACGCACGCTACTACTCCAGAGCGGCAACGACGGACTTGTAATATTTCCAACCATGTTTCTTACATATTTGGTTTCCGTTAATATATAATTTTCAACATTTCAGTTTGTACAAAAAATTATAATTTATTTTCATAAAATTACAACAACGTTTTATTATTATTTTGAGATAAAATTTAATATGTTGCGTATTAAACAGATAAAATGAATAAAAAATATTGATTTAACGAGAGATATAATGGCAAAAACCTGGTGATACTAGATATTCCTAAAATTTCAATATTTAATACAATCTTCAGGTATCGAATCCAACTTCAAACATTTTTGGCACTAAGGTTTAGTACCAATCCATATATCCTTTTTTCGTTGCTGCAGAATGTTTATGTAAATGCCAGGTTATTAAGTCACTGGAACTTGAAAGACACGTTTCGAGAAATTTTAAAATTTTAATTTTTGCTTCTTATTAAGAAAACGTTATTTTTTTACCAAAATTTAGTACAATTAGTGTTTTGGGGTTTTAAAATCCCTCAATTATTCATTTTCCAAACCAGATAAATCCATTATGTAAGTTGTAAGTACATCAACTAGGTTGGTCGAAAAACCCAGTACATCAAAAAGAAAGTATTTGCAAACTTTGTAGTTCTTACATTGTGTGTGCACGACAGGGTAATAATAATGAAAAACCCTCCGAAGTTAATTTTATAATTTCTTGTAAACTGAAATATATTTTGTGATTCTTACGAAGTTTAAACTTTGATTAGGTTTAAAAATTAAGTTCCCCCACCCCCGTGTCATCTTCACTTTACATTATAATTGATACTCTGAAGCACGCCACATCTGCTGAGGGAAATTGTAAGAGAACAAAAAACATTTTCCTATTTATGCGCCTCACCAAGATCTTTCTCTTTTTATTTTTCGACATAAATCGTTTTGTCCATTACGCTGACTTTCGTATTACCATTTTAAGCGTGTAAACTTATAATCATTACTGCAAGTGTTTCTCTATTACAGCTCGTAAATCTACCGAACTTCAAGGTAACAGCAGTTATGCACAAGTTTGGACGTAACATATTCTACGGGTTTAACATTAAAAAAGGCTGGTTAGCATCATTTCGTCAACAGAGGTGGACCCAAGAATGTAACACATGTGCTCCCGAAATTACTTGTGAAAACCTGCAATGTAAGCTGAGTGTTCGCAAGAGTATACGAAATCTGAAAAATAAAGATTTTTTTTTTCTTTTTAATGTGCTATTGTTTCTATAATGTGAAAGAATTTAAAGATTTTAATAAAAGAAGTTAATGAGAGTTTCAATTTCCTAATAAATATTATTTTTCCACGTGATTTCGGATTATGTAAGTGATGTTAATATCTCTTACACTTTATCACGCTATTGTTATAGTACTCTATATATTAATTAAATTCCTTTTTCATGCCTGTTGATTTTACTGCTTTTTTGTTTTTTATTAGTTTATTTCTAACTGTACGCAACATTGGCACTTTAGTTGTGTACACTATCCCTGTAACCCCATCCTGGCCCGGGTTTTCCTCCGGTTTTCCTCCGGTTTTCCTCCGGTTTTCCTCCAGGTAGTGGCGGATTTTCCTTGAGAGGCAATGTCATTAATACTTTTGTTTTATTAATCTCGAATTTTTACTGCACTTATATCTACAATCTATTTTTAATAATAAATGGATAACAGTAGGTACTTATTAAATAATCTATCATGTAAATATTAAATCCTTAGCCACTGCCCACGGGCCCTTGATCGGAATTGATGGGATGGTCCCTTGCTTGCGTCACTCAGATTTTTAGATTCAATTTTCTTGTTCTACGCCAATTATACTTCGCCGTCGTTTCACGAAGTTCCGTCAAGTTTTATGAATTTCCTTGTTACTTGCTTTGAACAATATTTCACCTCTGAATGTGAACATAAAAACTCACTTACATAATACTGAACAGGCATAAAGAGGACCCGAAGGGTAAACAGTTTGAATAATTCATGCGATCCAATGTTTATATGTACTTTTTTTACAACGTAAAACTCTTCAGTAATTCCGTAAACTTTGTCCTCGGGATTCCAACTACACGGAGTTCCCTGGGATTTAATAGGAATCTTAAAACAACCATTTCTGGCCGCCCTGGTATTAAAACACCAGTTAATAGGACTCCGGATATTTTTAGCTCATTTTACCAGGCGTTACATCGGGTTTTTATATAATACTCTAAATTTATATATTAGTTTCAATATTTCGATATTTTTGTGGTATCGAATTTTCACTTTTGTTAATTTCAAATATTAAATTCCACCGAAAAAACCCACAAAAATATTAACTGTTTTCAGTATTGTGTGCTAATATGTACATAAATTACGAGTCATTTTAAAATCCATACAGAAGGAAAATACAACATATTCAGCCCCACCGGTGGCTCAGGTGGTAGTATTGTCACTCATCACCAAGTAATCCTGGGTTCGATTCCTGGTGGGGGCCAGGAAAAAATTTGTAGCTTTTCACATTAATGTCCCAGTTCATATAGCTACTGTGACTACTGAAAAGCAAACCTACCTACCTACCTTCCTTCCTTCCTCTATGCAGCTCCTCCTAGTATCAATAACTCTTACTTCTACTAACTACGCTTGTTAAATCTAAACTATTTTTCCACATTTTAAGATTTAAAGGTAGTTTTCATCTTTATTAAATGCACAAAACACAGAATGCACTCATTTGGACTAAGATCCTTTTTTCCTACCCAAATTACTCTCTTTAGTTGAAGTATTTTAACTCTTCTATTTTAAATAACTTTTCGATAATTTATGTTAACCTATGCAGATAGACATGCGCAGTCCAGGACTGTTTTGTAGAACTCTTCGAGCCAATCATAGTTGTGACCGATCTCTAATCGTCTAGGAAGCTTAAGCGAATGTACGTCTCTGAAGATTGATCTCCCCCCACCCCTGCACGACTTTGTGTATTTTCATTATCGCCTATTGAGTGCAAAAAGGACATAGAATGTTTATATAAAAGATTATTGCTCTTTTCGAGTTAAATGATGACTCATGCGGATTAGAACGCTATCGTTTCCGATGGAGTGGTCCGTTCCTTCTAGCCGTTGGTGATAAATGTTCTCGAACAATCCTGAAAAGGATTCCGACGAAAAGGAGCACTCAATGTCTGAAGACGTAAACCGATTGTCCCCGAAGCGACGTTCCCTCAGAGGATTCTAGAACCTTCGGGAATTATGTATGATCCACGAACGATGGGGCTTTTCACGAGCATCCGTTCCACTATCTTCTCAGACCGACTCCCACGAATTTACTAGAACTCTTTCCTGGTTTTTTATGACACAAAAAATACTAAATAAACGTTATTGTCAGAAAAGCAGTTACAAATTGCAAATGACCACGTGAAGGATAATAAACTAATTTAATCTCTGGAACCCAGCAAGGGATCATTCCATCAAATCCGATCAAGGGCCCTAAGGCGAATGGAATATTTCAACATTTGACTCCTAACGATAAAAAAAACAGTTCGACACGGTATAGTATTAACAAATGCCAACAAATATTGTATTTAATAGAACATAATAATTTCACAAGTCCGTATTATTATCAAACTATAAATAATTCGGAAAATATTGTTGATAATTCGTATCTATTAAATAACACTAAAATTGCGAATAATTATTTCTATAGATACCGTCCCTAGGCAAGCGCCTAGCGAGTCGTTATAAAATATCCGCCTCTACCCGAAGGAAAACGGCATTAACGTTTGGGGCAATTCCGATCAGAGCATCCAAACTTCCAGATTCAAAAGCGAATTGTTCGGATAATTTGTATATCTCGTCCCTGAAACTCTTGTAAACATTCATTTAAGGAATTAGATATATTGGATATCCCTGTATTTATATTTATGAAACGGTCGTGTTTGTAAGAACGAATTATTTCAGTGCCATCCTTCCTTCATACGAAACTGTCTCGTTCACGAACACAATACTCGCAATAGGAATAATATTCATCGTTCCGGAGTGTCAACCGCTCTTTGCCAAAAAATGTCATACCATTCGGGAATCGTTCTATATAATTCCCTGCCCAAATTTGAGTTATTTGTTTGGCCCTGCAATGTCTATAAGGAATGTGGTCTTACTACTTTGGTCAATTTAACATTATACCTCGACAGTTGTGGTGGATGGATTTGTCAGTGAGGATTACTGGATCAAAATATAATTTATGGGATAACAAATTCTCTAACACTGTCTCTGGTTAATACTTGTAATATGGGATTTTATCTTGAGTGAGTTTGTATTTATCCGCAATGTTTTGATGAATAATTTTTGCCACCAAGTTGTGCCTCTACAAGTAATCCGTGTGAGCAAAAAGTTTGCATCTTGTAGGGATGTGATGGATAGTTTCATCCATGAGATGGCATTGCCGGCATTTGCTGTCTCTTAGAGTGTCTTGTAGAGTATATCTCCTCTAGTTATTATTAATTATTTTGTAGTTATTATTTATTATTTTGATGTAGTGATGTTCTCTCCACAGCCCTAAAGGTGTTCTTGCTGACTGAAAATTCTAATCCGAGAATGTTACCAGCTCTCTAAAGGATTAGATGCACTTTCTTAAAATGTGGGCTGTACCAAAAAGAGCGATCTCTTGTATTTCCCATTCTCTCGGTTTGCCTGGTATGGAATCTAAATGCTTCTTTAAATTTACAGATACCGCACCAAGGGAACCTACAATGACAGGGATAATCTTTGTTTTACTAATTTCGATAGCCAAATCTTTGTATTTCAATAGCTTCTCTGTTTTCCTCTGCGTTAATTTTTTTTATCAGTTGGTACTGCTACGTCAATCAGCAAGCAGGTTCTGTTTTCCAGGTCCTTAATTACAATATCCGGTTTATTGGCATCCGGATGCATCTATCGGTGTGCATCTATTGGTTGAAAAGTATCGTGATTTCCTCTGTGGTTGATACTTCTCTCGGCTTCTGTTTATACCAAACTTCTGAGGTTGGAAAACCTAGATGTCTGCACGTGTTCCAGTGAGTGTAATTACAAACTTTGTCATGTCTCTTCACGTATTCATGCTTTGCTAGCTGAGGACATCCAGAAACTATGTGGTCAATTGTTTCTGAGTGAGTCTGGCGTAATCTACATTTGTCATTATTATTATTATTATTATTATTATTAATGAGGGTTAAGGGCTCACCAACAACTACGTCATTAGAGCACTAATAACAAAAGTGTGAATGACGTGGTCACCCCCAAGTAATCAACAAATACCCAGGAGCGTACGAAGCCGTCCTTGCAAATGTCTGACGGAATGTAGGTCTTTGGGTGATCGCCTGACGTCGAAAGGAAATAAATAGAACGGCGAGCGACCGACGTAACGCTGACGAAAAAATAACTGCGATGGCTACTTAAGAGTCAATGTCATCAATCGAAATAAATCTTACAAAAACATTATTACAGATTTAATAGTTTATTGCCGCAAAAGTTGTTAAAAATTGAGTATGACAACGTGGAGGACAATAAACTACAAACAAGGGACCATACAATCAATTCCGTCGTCAAGGGAAAAAACCGGATAAAAAACCCGGGTCGGATACACAGATTAAAATATTACTATTTATATTATATTTTAGGATTAAAAGATCAAACTTTATAGTACTGTTGAGGATGATATCACTTGTCCAATTAAATGTTTTTCGGCTGAAATTGTGTAAAATAGTTGACATTTGAGAACAACTACTTTGGTCGTCTACATAACATTAAATATAACCTAGAGAATAACATTAATAATTAGGTAGTTTTTGCATATAGCGTATCTGCGAGCTATCGTAAACGCTACCCACATGCAAGTTGCTTCTGCGCATGCTCTGAAGTTAGTGGTACACTAACGTTCCTAAAGGGGGATGTGACACGAGGCTAGTGAACGCCGCTTTTCAACGCCGCTTCGTGACGACGCACAGAGTAGTATGTTGAGGCGAAACCTGTCCAAAAGAATTTTATCTCTCGAATTTGATGGATTATGATGAATTATCGTTTTATATGTACATAAACAAATGCCATGTAAAGTGAAATGTATTTTTTGATTTGAAAGGTTATGTATCAAATCTATATAAACTATTAAAAAGCTCTTTATACATTTTCTTACATGAAAAATGGACATAATATTTGTTTATATACTTAAAAATGATTTTTCGCCAAATTTACTGGATAAAATACTGCGCGCGTGTGTGTGCGTTTGTCGGTCACGTCATCCCTTGGCGAATGAGTCCATGGTCGAGAAGAGAGCTCCAAGTTGACGCGCCCCGCCTCCTCCCGGTCTCTCTGTTCCCGTCTCCGCGGTGCATCTGACCTTTGGCAAGAGTTGGTCGCCTTCGCCGAGGTTTGGCAGCACTTGTGTCTCGCCCAGCGGCCCCCTCTCACCACTTTACCCCCTCTACTCCCCCAAAGCATACTCTACATCGCCTGCAGACACAGTCACCCCCCACCAAGAATAAATAGATTACAATTTTTTCAGAACTCTCTTTATCTTTTGGGAGAATCTGGCCGTTTTTGACTCTATGGGTGCCCGTAATTAAACATGTCGCCGCTCTTGAAGGTGGGAGCCGCCCTTAATCCCAGTCAAAATCAAAATGTATAATTGTTTCTTTATTATTATTCTCATTGTTTTAAAACACAGCAATATAAATAATAACGAAGAATAAAAATAATATTATTTAATGTGTATCTTTCAGTTGATAACAATATAGTACATAACAATATTCAGGAACTCGCTTGACTCGTTTTTAAAACATAACAGCATATACAAACATGGCGGCCGAGCGCAACGGTTGTATGATTTACGCATCGCACCTCGGTAAAAGCGAAATATCTTCCTTAAATCTCGGGTGACCTATAGATAAAAGTGATGTCATAAATACTACGGGAAATTTACCACAAATCAATTTTTTTTTAATAAGTGTTTTCTCCATAAGACGCAATGTATTTCACCAATAATTATAATCGCAATTATTTCATTTAAATAATGTGAGGTTATGTTTTTCAAGTTGAAAGCACAATAAGTACTCGTTACTCTGTTAATTTATGTCGATTTCAGATATTTTAGTGATTTACTTCTATCTCCATCGGATATTTTCTCCACACAAAAATAGTTTCCATCTGTTTTTAATTATGATCCAAAATTAGCAAGCTTTCTTTTATAACTGTTAAATAATTTTTAATGGCTGATTTTCTATTTTGATAATTTGACATTCTTGAAATATTTGAATCAAACAGTTGTAAATATAACAAGTAATTTGAAATTATTTTTGGTTTTAGTCCTCGCGCTATGACCACTAGGAGCTTTTGTAAAAACCGCATTGGATTATTTCATTCAGATATAATTTATTAAATCAGAATTCCACTCGGTTCTCTTCTATTACTTTTGCTTTGAGCTCCAATTGTGTGTCGATAGAAATGTATAGATTTTTTTCGAATTTTGCGATTAATCTCATGAAAGATAAATGTACCCAATAACTTTGGTGTTTTATAACAAACCTTCATTAGGATAATATAATTTTCTCATAAATCGTTTTACGTGATACTCAATTCTACTGAAAGAGTTTCTCTCGAATAATAAAAAAATTAATTAATTTTGATGCGTTTTCATTAAATAAATGTAATGACAGCGTCCCTGTACAAACTTTTAGATAATTGGTGTTGAACAGAACAAAACTTCAATGAAAATACCACGGGAAAAGTCGATGTGTAATCTTCTAACGCACATTGGGAGCTGTGCTATTGTGACATTGTGATGCCGGAAAAAAAAATTCGCGAGTGTAGTGACATCATGGTCCATTTCCGGATTGCACACTGCGCCACTCGGGAAACTGGGTCCCTCCACTCGGTCATACACTTAGTTCCAGTACCATCGTTCGAAGGTGGGGGGGGGGGGNGTAGGGGGCGTATTTTAACCAAGGTCCCTAATAATGGTGGCCTTAGAAGGGGCTAAAATGATACGTCGTCAAAAAAGCAGTTACACACTGTGTATGATCACATGGAAAACAATAAAACAATTTTGTTGATTTAGAGAGATTAATGATTAAGTGGATAATTTTTGGATAGTTAATATTTTTAGATAATAAAACATTTCAGATAGACTTAGTTAGATAGGTAAATAACACTGTAAACACGAAATCGACCGAACGCGAAAAGTTGTCAACGCAAAATATGTCTTCTTGGTCATTTTCTGCTCGGAGTTAAGTGTCCCAAGAATAAATTATTATTAATATATAATAGTCGGTAGTTGTAAGATTCTCACCAAGTTCTTCAGAATGTGAGTGAACTTTTACGGCTTCATTGTTTTGTTATGTAGCCTTCATCAGAGATATTTCTTCTGTGTTTAAATTATTCAATTTTTGCGATATTGGGCAACGAATAGTTATTCCCAAAACTGTAAAGTTTGTTAAAGCACAAAAAAGGAAAATACTTACTCCCAAGTTTCTGTTTGACGATATAACGTTTTAGTCCATTTACATCTTTGTACATTTATTGCATCTTGGATGCAATAAATGCAGAAAAGAGGTTACATTTCATAGTTTGCTAAGAATGAATTTCTTTTGGATGTATTTATTTCACCCAGAAAGATGTGAAAAATCCACTTTTTGTTGCCTCCAGGACATGAACTCAGTTCCCAAACGCTGGCGAAAACATTGAAAGGGCGAATAGGGCAATGTAATCTTTTTATCTTAAATTTACCTTCAACACGTTACAACAGATTTAGGAAGTAAATGAAAATATTTTCTCAAAATTGTGAAATTTTAGAAATATATCTCACAGGAGTGAGAAAGATAATTAAGTGCAACCCAAACAACCACTCTTAGACAATATCCATCGTGTAGATTAAAAAATACTTTTTTCGGTAAACTATCGTATGTCTAGTGATGAGTAGTAAATTTTTCTGTTATTTCATGGTGAAAATAATTACTTACTTTATAACTATGCGTGGAAAAATGGCTTTGTCCTCGGTTTCTTCAATGCAAGAACCAAGGTCTTGTTCGCATGGTTTGCCCACCGGCGATCGCTCCTCTGCTCTCCGAAATTCTGTCCTTTCCGTATTTTTCCATCTACTCGACTATATATTAAAGATAAATTGAAATGTGACAGGAAGACGTAATGGCGTCAGCGACCGTAATTTTTTTAATACGGTGAAAAGAAATCTAACATATTGAGAAGATCACAACAGAGCACACAATATTGTGGACAAGGTTTGCAGAAGGACAGAAAATAATTATTACTTCAATGTCCCAGTTCATGTGGTTGCGACTACTGAAAAGCAAAACTGTTCTACTTTTATCCACCTCTTATTACGCCTAGTATCACTAATTACTCCTACTAACACCTCCACTTGGGACAAGCTGTAGGTAAACGCAGCTAAGCGACCCACCTACTAACAATAGCCCTAACACCCACCTCCTATCGCTCCGTGTAGATCAGCTTCAACAGCACGCTACATTTCTCATTTACAAATAGAACAATAAAATTAAAAAATGGCTGTTTGCGCAAAATTCAAAACATGATGCGAAGTGAGTTGTCAATGTATCCCATGAGATGATAGGAGCTACGACTCTGTAGGAAACACTTTGTACGCAGAAAACGGTAGATGTTACAGACGTCAGGGTCTTCCTTATCAGTACCTAGAAGCAAAGATTTCAGAGTTTATCGAATGTGCGGTCGTATGAGATATTGTTAATAAATTTTTCTTTGACATTACACGCGAACTTATTACTTCTTACACATCTTATCGAGGGGATTTTTACTAAAACTTTATATGATATATACGTCAATATTTGATTAATTCTTCTCTTAATTGATCACAGACGATTTGCCAGGACGAATTATTTGTCGTTTGAAGGAAATATTTCCACAGTTCAAATGAGATTTACGATAAGATTATCACTGTTATTGTTGTTATTATTTTGCTTCCGCACGAATTTGTTTAGTGGCGATAAGGTTAAGGTATTGTATCCACCGGAGCAACTAGACTTAGCGCTTATAAATGTTGCAAATGATACTTAGAACTATTCCCTTATCCAGTGGCGATGAATTTTTATTCCCTCACGGCGCAAAATTTCGAATTATTTGATTCGAAATTACTAAGGGTTTATATGGAAAAACAACCGCGAGCATATGTTTCTTTGATGTTCTAGCAAATGTACGAGCTTAACACAACGACAAAATTTTACTTAAACATGTCAAATGGAAATTTACTTAAACATGTCAATAGGAATGCAAATATTTTCATGCTTTACACAGCATTTACACGAGTAGTTCAACTAAATCTGTGGAAATTACTGTTCTAACGGAAACAGCAGCCCTTGAGGATACATTCAAGAAAATGCGACCCTTCACAAAAAAAGAGTCAAACGACAATTTTTTATTATCAAGCTTCAAAATCACAAAATAAACGTCGGTCATCCAATTCTAAAATTCAGTACAATTAATTATAAATTAACACGAACTACTTCGGTGAATATTTCCAAGAACTGTGAATAGTCGGCAACTTGACTTCGGTCAACGCGGATTTAATACCCTAAGTTGAGATTTTAGCAAGAAATCACTTGGCCCAGCACTTTTCTTGAAACGTGTACCATTCCCAGGAGTGCACCACATATCTGTTAACGGGTTTCCTTCTAAGATGTTAACGGGTTATCTACATGTTTATGGTGACGAGGGTTCCCGCAATAACTATACTCAAAGTCATCATACTTTGCTTCAAGAAATTAAACTTAAGAAATAAAAATCATGAACGAAAACGCACTGTGATTATTAGTTTATTGTGCATTAGTCGCAGTAAATTACTGTATTTTTCTCAACGTGGTCAAAGGCAGTTTGTAACACCTCTCTTGAAATAAATTAGTTATGTATTTATTTATTGCCAGTGTAACTGACTTGATGTTGATATAGAACCTGTACTCAATGTAGCCAACGCTTTTACTTCGCCATCGTCCGTAAGAGTAATGATAAGGGTACCTCGCGTTCTGTTGGCAAGACATTTGAAATTGAATCCATTGCCAACCTCAGACTCCAATTCAATTCACTTGATCTTGTGGCGCTGTTCCGTTCTTTCTGCATCGAGCGAAGAGTGGAACGAATATTACCTTGTGTCTTTGTTTCTTGTGTTATTAACTTGTATTTCTTTACAACAAATAGTCGCTTTTGTGACTACTATTAACATTTATTTGAATATTACTTAAATACTTTGTGACCACGTTTTTCTAGGAAGATGAAACGGGACGCTTTAACCTCACATTATCAGCTGATGAGGATGACATTGTGGACCGCTGCCTGCACGCGAGTGAGTTTCAAGAATTTGTTTTGTGGAGGTTGGTAATTTGTTTAAGGTAGCCATATTGAGTAATTTTCAGCAAAGTATCGTGACTGAGTATAGTATGACTCAATTTTTTACATTCTACATTCTTTGGGCTTCTATTAGTAGATCCACATATTTGCTCAGTTTGTCTACCTCTTTCAGGTTTATATTGGCATCATCAGGAACGGATACGTCGATAAGCAGGCAGGTACTCGCCCCGTATTTTATCGTAAACTACAGTGACGGCGATTAGGGGAACTTTTTTTAAGGAAAGTTAAAAATTTCATTTCAACCGTCTAAAACTATGATTTTTTTTTAAATACACCGTTCTTGTAGTGGTACTCACATTTGATTTATTTCATTATCTATATTATACTTAGTGGAAATATGCAGAAAATGTCATGTTAATGAACACTGTCAGTATTTTTTTTGCCCCCCCCCCCCCNTCTCAATCGTCGCTACTGGTAAACTACGATATCTGGACGGTTTGCGCGAATGAAGGTACCTAGGAATCTCATGACATTATTATTATTATTATTATTATTATTATTATTACAACTTGAAGGAAATACGTGAAAAACGATAAGAATTAAATAAAGTAACTTTTACAATTCGACTGACATACTGCTCTGAAACATTCTCTTTTTATCGGTACTCATGTTTTCAATGTCATCTTAGTTTTCAGTCTCCAATGTTTAACAATTGATAAACATGCTGTTTTGACGGTCGAATGTGATGTGTCAACCGGATGTCTGATATGAATTCGTTTGATGTAATCCCCTTTGACTGGAACCGTCCCTATTCAGATATATTGCGAATCTCAAAGGGAAATTAGTTGATTTCAGTAGAACCATCAAACGTAAAATTAATTTTCGACGAAAAAGACGCCTAAAGCAAAATAGCGAAGTGATAGTCGGGACGTCTAAATTGCAACATGTTGACGCCAAAATAGATGTAATTCTGAAGAGCCACATTAATCGAGAGTCAAATCTAGATGCTATTATTATTGTTGTTTGGAACTATATTAAGAAACCGTTTTGAATGACCAAATGTACAGATTAATAAATTATAATTGTATGCTTTACCAAGCGACACGGGATAAGAGTATTGAGAATTGAAAGTAAATGTGACTTTCGCTTGGGCAATAAATGCTACTGTATTAATGCAAATTGGTGATAGTGATTGAAATTGGGGAAGGTGGATGGAACAGGTGTTGAAAGGTGGTGCTGGTGACCGGTAACGACACGGTGACCGTAGACAATACCATGACGTGATAACTTTCGGTCACACGAAAATGGCGAGTTCGGAATAGAACCCGGGACCCCTGCATTGATCGCAGGGGTGTTAACCACTGCGCCACCCGTTCGCCTGCACATGGTGGCGTGTGATGCAAGAGTGATGTGGTGATAATAGCTGGGAGCAAGCGGGAAGAGGGAACGTATATGTGTTAGACTACCAAGATAATTTTTTGACGAAAAGCAGTGGTTAGTGAAGAGCAGAGCAGAGGGTGGGGGAGAAGGGCAGTGGGAGAGTGGAGCTGTCGCCGCGCCGGATGAAAGCGTGAGGGACTACATCCCTTTGGGCGAATGAGGGCAGTGAGACGTACAGAGCTAACCAACCCTTTAGACCCGGAATCCTCAGAACATACACTAAGGTTTATTATTCCACAAACCCACCACCAATTATCATGAATTTGGTTTCATAATTCTGTGTCCTTTATTGAACACAGAGGCTGCATTCATGACTTCACTTAGGAGGGAAAATTTGTGATCTCAATTTACAAAGGTTATGAGTGCAGGAACGGGGACATAGAACAGGTACGTTGTGTGCATATTAATTCTTAATTACTAAGTGGCAATTAAATTTAGGAAGACGGATATTTCTATCACACTCTTGGGTTAATCCCGACTCCTTCCCCACAAATTCCGCATGTTCTTCTGGGTTGGAAACATTGTTGTTGTTTTTTGTTGTTTTTTCAGTAAAAATCTTTGTGAGGATGGAGAGAAAGTTGTGGCAACAAAACAAAAATTATGCCACTTACCTTAAGATTCTTCAGTTTTTCAGACAGCAAAATATAAAATATAAAATTCATTTACGCGTTCATTCAAATTATATTTGAATCCAGTAATCAAGAAGTGAGTTAGTTTCAGTTATTTCTTCACGCCCGTAAATATTAGACAACCGAATCAGGCCCTATAAATTTGAAGCATTTATCCGGTACGCAAATCTTTAACTTTTTATGAAACTCGGTGAAATTTTCTGCAATGCTCTAGATCAGCCAGTACGATATTTTTCTCTCTCACAAAACACGAAAATTCTTGTGCTTTTCAAGCAAACCCTCGGCGATTAATAAAAGTTTATTGAGAGTAGGTGACAGGTAGAGAGGAGAGCTGAATTAACTCATGGATTCCCTATTCCTTCACATTACGAATGACAGACTAATCATGCTGTTAGCGCAGTAGTGAGCAAGAAGTAGTTCCAGTAGTACTACACAACGTGTAAAAATTAGGAAGTTTTTATAAAACTGTCACTTACATAATAAAACATTAAACCATTAAAACAAGGTGCG
Organism: Laupala kohalensis; assembly: GCA_002313205.1. Taxonomy (NCBI): domain Eukaryota; kingdom Metazoa; phylum Arthropoda; class Insecta; order Orthoptera; family Trigonidiidae; genus Laupala; species Laupala kohalensis. The sequence goes on from NNCF01128443.1 coordinate 126,773, forward strand.
TGAAGAGGATCTATTGAGATTAGAGATGAGATATCCTTTGCACGGAGGTAAAAAACCACGATACGACAACGATGCAGATGATAATCTCATAACTTTTTACCTCACTTTGTAAAAGAGTTATGAGTTCAAATTACATGTGCTCTCATTTATTTAAGAATATTTTTTTTATATATTGTTGTATTTGTAAATGGGAAATGTAGTTAAGTGCTATTGAAGCTTATCTACATGGAGCGATCGGAGTTAGGAGTTGGGTGGGTCGGTTTGCTGGGTTTACCAACGTGGGGCGGGGGTTAGTAGAAGTAGTTACAATTATTGATACTAGCAAGAGCTGGATAGAGGAAGGAAGATTTGCTTTCCAGTAGTCACAGTTATATGAACTGGGACATTAATGTGAAAAGCTACACATTCTCTGGCCTCATCGGGAATCGAACCCGGGATGACTTGGTGATGAACGACGACGCTACCACCGGCGCCACCGCTGGGACTTAAAAGTAATTGAGTATCAAATAATGCGATACATTAAATTTACTATTTAAATTAAAATAATGTACGAGTAAAAACCTCTTTCGCTTTCGCGTTTCTTATTGGTTGACGGAAAAAAATGGATGACAAGATCGAATTTCATTGCGCTTTTTTAAAGTTCTGGTTAAAAATATTATTAATTGATCGGGAAGGCTTGTATATACTATAGGACTCTAAACTGTGAACACCGCGTAATGACTTCTAAATTGAAAAAATGTAACAACTTTCTCCATAAAAATATGAGAAACCAAGTTATGGTCAACCGAAAAATATTTATTTGTCAAATGAACCAGTGTGGCGAGATGTCAAAGAGTGTTTGGAAAAATCGACTAGATTGGGTTAAAGACAAGATCACAAAATTCATGAAAGGAAACAACAAAAAAACAGACGTAGGAAAATACTCGTTTCTCAAAAGATCAATCAAGGACTGGAACAATCCGCCTGCGGATGTCGTGGGAGCGCTATCAGGCTCAGCGACCTCTCTTAAATTCAAAAACGCTCTAAGAAAAGGGGAGCAGACAAATTAATAGGATTAGGTAAGTTCGGGAACAATGGCTTAGGTTAGTGTAGATGGGAAGATAGCGGGTAGTGAAGTGAAGTGATACGAGGGAAATAAGTGATTTAGAAAAGGTGGGAAGGGAAATGTGAAGTGAAGTGCACGAAAGGGGTAAATCGAGTGTTTGGGTCATCAGTGAAATAAAATGTTCTAGAAGATTTTTTTAAATAAATTATTTAAATATTTCAGAGTAAAATGATTTTATACTTCATAATTTAATATTAGTTGAATCATATAATTTAATGATTTGTTTAACATATTATTGCATAATTTGCATTCTATTTCCTTATATACTGTCACCGGGTAACATCTGCCCATTTGCAGTAAATAAGTATTATTATTATTATTATTAAAACTGGAATGTTTATTGTGGTCGCTCATGTAAAAAATCGACATAAAATAAACAAATAAAAAAATATTTTAGAACACATTTCGATATGCCCAAGTTAAAACAATACTTTAGGGAAGTTACCCCCTTCGCAGAATCCTTCGTAAATCGTGACATTCTGAAGCGAAAAATGATGAAGGGTGAAAAGAAAAGGGCACTTCGCAACAACTCACCGTAGAGTGTTAGAGCTCGCACAACACTAATAAATAAATAAACTTTATTGTCAAAAAAGCCATTACGTGTGTGCACGAGGAGGACAATAAACTAATTTATTAATCGAACCCGAGATTCCTGCTTGGATCGCAGGGGTGTTCGCCACACACCACCCATTCACCTTCCACAAATGTACACTGTTTAGTCTCCGGAAGCCAGCAAGGGACCATCCCATCAATTCCGTCCAGAGTCTAACGCAGAGGCGGATTTAACACTTTGATTCGATGGAAATTGAGATTACGTGGGTATACTACTCAGCAGCGTACCTGTGCTCGGGTGCTCGGTACAGTACCCCTCGGACCTGTGAGGAGTCTCCAAATTTGTCAGTAATAATCTTGGAAACACGAAAATTTAAACAAAAATATACTTGAAATCTTTTTACAATAAAATGCAAGATAATTGAGATTATGATAAAATATAACTCTATTTTTCATTTGATTTTTTTAATACACTGGTACAATCGATGTGCAGATGTCGTGTGTTCCACGAGACTTGCGCCACGGGTCTCATTAGATGTGTAAGCACATGATCAGATGTAGCATATAGTAACGTTAACTGTGTACTGCAAATGCTCCAACAAGCGATAAAAACCTTAAAAGATAGGTTAGAAATTTAAAAAAAATATTAATATCCACCACAGTGTCCACTCAAATTTAATATTTGAATTTATTTTTTTCTGATAAAGTTTATTGTTAATCATTTATTTTCATCGGACACAAAGAAACCATAAACACAGATATGGTGAAATATCTACATATTCATAAAATGAATGATTGTACCGGAGAGAATGATCAGTCTCTGTCAGTGCGCCTTGGGGGGTCGGCCCTTGGGCGGAAAGGGTCTGCATTGTCCGGCGCTAGTTCGAAAAACAACCCTTCATCCGTTGAGCGAGTTCTATGGCGTCGCGGGGG
>NNCF01128443.1:141190-173037 GCA_002313205.1 Laupala kohalensis
ATTATATAAAGTAACGCATATTTTTTTTAAAAAGAGGATAGGGGGTGAGAGACAAATTGTCCAACAATATTGAATACTGAAATAGCTCCCCCCATCCTCCTACCAGTCTTTCCCGACAGACACCCCAAGCTGAATAACCTTCTAGAATACGCACACGGTTTCCACAAAAAAGGGGTAATTTCCGTGTGCCAGAGACATATAAATCTGTAAAACAACATTCGGTCTCTTCTACAATTTCATCAACTTTGATAAATGTCCATCGGATGGTATAGATTTGCTTAGCGACCCAATGAAACAAATGTATCTGTAATTGGTGAAGTGTTTGTTGACTTCGAAAAAAAAAATGAAGACGTCACGACTAAAGCATTATTATCTTCTTCACTGGTTCTACAAATAGTGAAATAACAAAAATATTAATTTGCAAAAATTAAAATAATGAATGAATAAAAACCATATTAATATGTAAAAAATATGAATATAAATATATATAAAATGTGAATAAGTAAATCAGGAACTTTTCTTTTAGATAAAAGATATCAAAAAAATAGTTTGAATATTTTGAGCAACGTGTTTGTAGGTAATTCTTATCCCTTAAAATTAATTCACAAACATATCCACCCCAGAATTCATTGGCTTATTTAAAACTCAAATACTCTAATAATTCAAATTCAGTTTTTGATTCCAAGAACATTGTTATATTTCACGTTATTTTTATGACATAATATTGAGTTGGTTTGTAAAGATAAGGATAGGATGGAGTATTTTCTTATTTTGTAAACGTTGTTTACCATATTAAATATAAAGACTGTAAATGTAATAATATGGGGCAAACAAAAATGTTACTTAAAACAAGAATTAAAGAACATTTGATCAATATTTATAACAACAATCTTTTTGTTGGAAAATACCAAAATTCTTCGCATTGAAAATAATTTTTACATTATTTAGGAGATGCTATTTATAAAAAGTACCAAATATACCATTAATTTGCAAAGTGACACCTCTAAGTTGCCCAATATTTATAACATTATATTTTGATCATGTTTAATTTGTAATTGACTTTTTTTTACTGTTGATCTATTAGTTTGACTTAAGCTTTCTCTCGCAAATGTATTTCACTTGATGTCAATGACAGCGAATGGGAACCGAAACATCGGGAGTTGTTTTAAATTTTTTTTTAAGTGATGTATTGTTCTTGTTTTTACTCAGTGATGTTGCTTTTCTACTCAATTATAAAAAATAAATTATTGTGTGCTAAAAAAGGTCGTTAATTATTTACTCATATTTCATTGCGCAGACGAAGATGGACAGATGATCAATTTTTTCAAGTTAATCCTACGTAGCATATTTTTCGTTTTTTCTTCTTCTTCTTTTTAACATAATTGCTATGTAGATTTAACATCAAAATTGTTTCTATTAATTCATTATTTATCTATTTGTAAATTATTATTTTTGTTATTTAACTACTTGTAGAACAATTAAAGATGGCAACAGTGCTGTCGAAAACCGTTTTGGACGAAATAAATGGTTTGGTTGTGACAAAGCCATCAAACAAAATATGGTTTATGTACTAGATTTTGGTAGCTATTCGTAAAATCTCGAAAGAATTCACTAAAAATAACTTGTGGGAAAATAAATTCTCTTCCAAGAGACTTCTAGTCGCAAAACATATTAAGGGGTAATCCATGTTATCTCGCGATATGATATGACCTACTCGGAGATAAATCGATAAAAGTTTGATGCATCAGCTTCAAAGAAAGGCAGTGGGTTGAACACAATAAACAGGTAAGTTTTATCATGAAGGACAACATAGAAGCAGATGTATCCCACACCTACTCAAGTCGTGGAAGTTGTTATTGTTAAAAGAATTTAACGACCATAAAACACGTAACAACTTCTCGATCTTTAAATACGTAATACGAATCTCCAATACCTAGTCCTTGTAAGTTTAAAACTAGAAAGAAATTCTATAAATAACAGTGAATTTCCCAGGACGTTCAGGTGAATCGCATACTTCAGATATTAGCAACAATATTTACACCAGAGGGAAGTATAATAAATCTTAATACGACGTTATGAAGTAAACGGACATTTCTATAGATAACTAGCTGATTACCAGGTGTTTTTTACCAGGATATTATTAGACTTATCTTGTACTCAGAAAACAATAAAATCTATCAATATGTCTAAGATCAGAATATTTTAATTACTGGTTTTTTTTAAAATATACATCATACTAATTTTTCAAATTCATAATAATTACTAATTTAATACAAAACTTGACCATCTCGCAGGAGCCGCGTCGGTCCGAGGGAAGATGCGGCTGCACCATTTCATTAAAATTCTTGTAAAATCTAAATCATTCGTCGAAATCTTACAATTTAATGACTTTATCTTTGTTAATTGCACAAAACAAATAATCCAAAAATTTGATGATGATTGAGTTTTTCGTTCTTAAATAGAAGTGTTTTAACACTTTTATTTTTAATAATGTTCTATCCATAATTTAGGTTAATTTTCGTAGATAGACATAAGCTGTCGCGGACTTTTTGGTACAACTCTTTAGGGTAAACAATATAGCTATTAATAGTTGTCACCTATCTCTAATCGTTTAGACAGCGTAAGCGAATATATAATACTCTTTCTCCCGATATTATCGACGTTTATCGTCAAAAATTATTTATACCTTCGTTTTCATCCATTTTTTTTAAATAAAAGTTAGCCTTTGTTCAATCTCAACATCTTAACTATATCCTTGTCAAATTTCATCGCGATCAGTTCGGTGGTTTAGTCGCGATGAGGTAGCAAACAGACAGACAGACAGACACACTTTTGGTGTTACGCATTTCTAGTTTCGACTTTAGACTCAGGGTAGCGCTGGCGTAGGTAGAACTAAAATATCTGGAATTAGCGTAAGTAAACAGAGTAACAGGTACTTATTGTGATTTCAACTTGAAAAACGTACGTCACCAGTCATTTAAATAAAATAATTGCAATTATATTTGGTGTTACTTACATCGCGTCTCACGGAGAAAACACTTATTTACAAAATGAGACCAACTTTTAAATCACTAAAGTGATAGAACTTCACTTTGATTTGTAGTACATTTTCCGTAGTATTTTACATTAATTTTATCTATAGGTCATCGGACATTGGAGAAATCTATTTAACTTTTTCCTTTGAGGTGAGATGCATGAATCACCAAACTGTTTTGGTCGGTGGCCGTGTTTGTACCTTTTGATCTTATGCATTTCAGACAAATCAAGCGACCTCCTGAATATTGTTTGTACAATATTATTAACTGATACATACAAACTACTTCATGTTTTTTATTCGTTTATATTCATATCGTTGTGTGTTAAAATGATTATAATTAAAATATTGAAAACAATTATACTTCTTTGTTATTTGACTTGGACTTGGAGCGCTGGCTGCTTCCACCTCAAGTCGTCCAGTGAAATAAATTCGAACGAGAAACGTATCGAGAGAGCAATTGAAAATAATAAAAAAAAATTTTTTTTAAGCAGTTACTAACTTCATATGACCACGTGGCAGACAATGAACTAAATTATCTTCCGGAAGCAAACAAGTGGCCATCCCATCAATTCCGATCAAGGGCCCTAAGGCAGAGGCGGATATAACATTTCAGCTCACTCCTTAGATAAGAATTGTTAGCTACGTATGACCACGTGCAGGACAATAAACTAATTTACTCTCCGGAAGCAAGCAAGGGACGTATTCCATCAATTCCGATCAAGGGCCCTAAGGCAGAGGCGGACTGAAAATTTCAGCTAAAAGTCCTAGATAAGATAAAAAGTTCGCTACGAGTTATAATACTAATAGAATGTCAATATGTTTGTCATTTTACGCAAAAAATTACATGTACAAGTTATTATCGAACTATAGATAATTCTGAGTATAGTGTTTAAAAATCATAAGAGTTGAAAAAGAAAACACTAAATTCTCGATGTATTGTTACAATAAACACGCCCCTAGACAAGGCCTAGAGAACCTGTATAAGAAATCCGCCACTACCCGGAGGAAAACCGGAGGAAAACCTNGCCAGGATGGGGCTACAGAGATAAAGTACACAATCAATGTGCCAAGGTTGTGTACAGTTAGAAATAACTATTGATAAACAAAGGGAGTAAAATCAACATGTATGAAAAAGGAATTTAATTAATATGTAGAGTACTGTAACAATGGCGTGATAAAGTATAATAGATATTAACATCACTTACATCATCCGAAGTCACGAGGTAAACAATATTTATTAGGAAATTGAAACTCTCATGAACTTTTTCTTTTTACCTTCTTTTTCTCTAATGACATTTTCTTTTCCTGATCTTGATTATTCCCTCGAAGTTTAAGACGCGATGATGCAGCACGATGCATTTTATCGCAGATTTAAAGATAATCGATTTTGAAAGATTCCGAAAAAGTGTATCGACTATAGCACACGCAATCTACAATATCTCCACTCTACATAACCCAGTTGACATTTCTGTATATTAAGATGAATCTCATGGCGAAATAATAATATTAAAACAATTAATCAATGAACCGGAAATAGTGATAAACGACCGGAAATACAGAACTTGCTTGCTGATAGATGTAACAGAGCCAACTGATAAATAATTAGTGCAGAGATGCTACTACAATATACAGATTTGGTCATCAAAATCAGTAGAATATGAGGAGTTAAAACAAAGGTTATCCCTGTCATTGTAGGTTTCCTTGCTGCGTTTTCTCTAAATTTAAAGAAGCATTTAGATTTCATACCAGGCAAACCAATAGAATGAGAAATACAAGAGATCGCTCATTTTGTCAGGGCCCACATCTTACGGAAGAGCATTTAATCATTTAGAGAGCGGGTAGACACATGGGATTAGAAACCACAACCAGCCACCACACCTTTAGAGCAATAAAGTGAAATCTACTGCAACGAAATAACAACAACAACAATAATAATAAGACGAAATAGTAATAGTGAAGTGTATGGATGTGTACAAGCCTGTTTTGGTTTTATTTTTTATAGTTTTTAATTTCTTTTATGTAATAGCAATTACCTTTACGCTAAGGGTATAGGACGAGTAATGGCATGAGTGTGTATATATTGAGCGTGTTTGTACGTACGAGTGTGTTTCTGTTACTGTTTGTAAACGAAAATGTGTTTGTGTATGTATGTGAATATACGCACGTATGAGCCTCATGTAGATAATTAATTTCTTAAATCTAATTTCTTTCTAATTGTAACCATGTGTAGTAATTTTCTATGCATTTTATTCCGTTTTTGTGCGTCTTTCATGGATATTTTTATAAATATTGATGATTTGTTTTTAACCTCGTATTATTGTATTATGTATGTATTCTTTTCTATCTGCAACCGAGTATTGCTCATCAGTAGACTTATAAATTATTATTATTAAAACCTTTTATTTTAATATTTGTAAATTATTCACAACGAGTTTACTTTGCCTAGACTTCGGTTGTTGTTGAGTATCTTATTCGAGTTTTAATGTTTACGAGATTGGTACCAACATTCAAAACGGACAATTTTTAGTTGTGATCCTGCCATGTTCGTTATTTCATTTAGATGCCACATAACGGTACGCCTTGTAAGGAAAACTATTCAAGGATATATTAAATTTGACGGGAAATAAACTAAATAATATATTGAAACATAATTAAATCAAATTAATTAACATTCGAAGTAATGTTACCAAAAATGTAATTCATAAATCACTTTTGAGAATACGAAATTGAATTAATATTAAAACTTTTCCAGTTGTAATCTAAGGGATAATAAAAGTACAAGACGATGTAAGAAGGAAATTTGTGGCAGCAAGTAACAACCTAAAAAGAAAACACATCTGTTTTAGGAATGGTAACATATGCGTTGTATAAATATCTTGCGAAATTATATGCGATGTGGCATCATTTTCCCAGAATCTGAAAGAATAATCAGGCAATGATAATTCTCATGCAATTCATTTTACATGTACGAATTATTATCGAACTATAGATTATTCTGAGTATAGTGTTTAAAAATCATAAGAGTTGAAAAAAGACTAAATTCACGATTTATTGTTACAATAAACACGCCCCTAGACAAAGCCTAGAGAACCTGCATAAGAAATCCGCCTCTACCCGAAGGAAAACCGGACAAAAACCCGACCGAGAATGGGGCTATAGAATAAATGTACACAACCGTGTCAAAGTTGAGTACACATAAAACTATATTAATATGAATCATAAGACACAACACTCATGCAAGAAAATAGTTTTTCAAATTGTTATAAGTTATTTTGAAAGTACTACAGCAATGGCGTGATAAAGTACAAGACGAATTTAACTTTTATTAAAATCAATAAATTATTTTACATTGTAGAAGCACTGGTGCAGGAGGTAGTTTTTAACTGCGAATTTGAAGATATTCGATTTAATAATATATTTTATATTTTTGGGGAGGGAATTATATAGAACGATTCCCGAATTATATGGTCCCTTTTGGTAAAGAGTGATTGACACTCTAGAACGATGAATAGTATTCCTACTGCGAGTAATTGGTATCACTAATGGTTATTACTATTGGTGAATATAAGTGTCTCAACAGTTTTTGACTCATCGAATAAAAAGCAATTGAATTAATGTATAGTTATTTACTAGGATACAGAAGCGGAAATGACGCAAGAGGGCTGGCGAACAAGGCAAGACGGAGAATGAGAAGAAAATGACAGACTATCAAGGACATGGTCGTGTAACACGCTGACACGACTCGATATGAATTAATGTAGTTAATAAATACAAAATGATTATTCATTTGATGAAGACATATTCAAAGATAATTAAAAAGTATTCCACTGCATCGCTAACATTCGCAGTCTGAATACAAACTACTGTTACTTATAATTTCTGAATGACGAACGAGTATGACGTCACGTTAAGCAGAATACAATAAAAGGGGAAAAAAAGAAGAAGAAAAGTACGGAACACTTGGTTGAGTAGTATGTAACTATTTTATTTTCATGTAAACTCCCGTGGTTTAGCGGTTACCACGCTTGCACACGACCAAGTCACTCCGGGTTCAATTTCCGGCGGGGCAATTGTAGCTTCTCACTTCAACACCCCAGTTCATACAGTTCATAACGCTGTTACAATTGAAAAATGAACCCTCCTCTTTCTAACCACCTGCAATTACTTTTATCAATTAATATTATTCTAACTACTCCCAATATCACCTCTACGTGAGCCAAGTTCTTGGTAAACACATCTACCACCCACCTCCTTACCACTATTGCCCTAGATAAGCTTCAATAGAACGCTACATTTTTTATTTACAAATTCAAATCTAAAGAAACTAATACCCACATACGATGGTCCGAGAACAGCACGGAAACTTCCATCTGATCAGTCGGTGTACACGAAGTTATCACATATCTTCACTAGAGTTCTTTGTAGGATCTCATCTGATCTTTTCGTCATCTGATTGGGTCCCGTTAGGTGACAGCCATTTTGTTCACATCGCAGAGAGAAACAAACGTAAACAATAACGACGGTATGTGCCTGTTAGATGATGATAATAATAATAATAATAATTTATTTGTCTGCCAGTGAGCAATGCTCGGCGTCAGATAGAAAAGAATACATATATAATACAATAATACGAGGTTAAAAAACAAATCATCAATATCTATAAAATATATATATAAAATACACACACAAACGGAATAAAATGCTTAGAAAATTACTACACATGGTTACAACGAGAAAGAAATTAGATTTAAGAAATTAATTATCTGCATGAGGTTGATATGTGCGTATATTCACATACATACACAAACACATTTTCGCTTACAAACAGTTACAGAAACACACTCATACGTACAAACACACTCAATATACACACATATGACATTACTCCTCCTAATACTCCCTTAAAGTAAAAGTAATTGCTATAACATAAATAAAAGAAATTGATAACTATAAAACAATAAAACCAAAACAGGTTTGCTGAGAGCAATCAAGTACACTTCACTGCCACTATTCACTCTGAGCATTTTCTATACTCTTAGACTCCAATCACCTCACTACACTTCACATATGATCCTATTTTGAAGAAGCAAGAAAACATTTTACTCTTTTTGGTAATTAATTATGTTATTTTGAATGAAAATGAGAGACGGGACCGAGATTCGAACTCGGGACCTTGAGCTTAGCGGGCTCATGCGCTTACCAACTGCGTCATCCCGTTCGCCTCCCGGCCCCGTCTTAGGAGCGTAGTCTCTACGAGACCACCTCAGAGGTCTTTTGGCGCAGTTGGTAAGCGCATGAGCGCGCTAAGCTCAAGGTCCCGAGTTCGAATTCGGTCCTGACTCCCATTTTCATTCAACATAAAATAATTAATCCGTTACCTGGCGGTGAGGTTCACCGCAATTTAAGAGATTTCTACCTTTTTCGGTAAGTTCGAAAGTGTTGCTGCACGTAAGTTATTCCGGTGTAATGATGCGCACATAAAAGTTTCGTCGAAGTCCTCCTTGGAACTTTGTTCGAGTTGTCGCTTCTCTTCCCCATAAAGAACTCGAATGTTCTCGTGTTTAAGGTCTTGTGTACAATGAGGGACGCAAACCCCCACATCGGAAAGAGCTTTCTCTACTTATGAGGTGTAGAAATATATGGTTAATTTATCAAGGAAAAATATTTTACATGTTCAAAAGGGTTTAAAATGAACTTTTATTCCTTTTTATGTAGTTTTAGAGAAAGTTAGAAGTTAAAATTTAACACCAAAGTCAATACACTGATTTTTGTTTGGAGCTATACTGTGTTTTCCTTTCTTGAAATACTGAATATACTTTCAAAAATTTTGGGGTAGTTTTCACAATTAATTGTTGTGCTGTTTACGTCTGTCAATTATATATTTGATTTATTAACATTTACGATCTTGTACAGACATTGAGTTCCATCACCGGCTTGTGACTTTCTCGGGTGACTTTCCCAAATCGTACAGAATGTCACGAATGAAATTATTGGAACAGAAAAATAAAATCAACGAAACAAAATGATATATAACACTTTATGTATCAATATTATGACAATAACTCAAGCAATGCACAAAATTCTTTCATTTTTTTCCGTGGTTAAATCCATACTAATATATAAATGCGAAACGCAAAACGTGTCTGTCTGTCTGTCTGCTACTTAATCACGACTAAACTACTGAACGGATCGTGATGAAATTTGGTAAGGAGATTTTTCATACGTCCAAGTTGAACATAGACTAACATTCATTTTCATAATGTGTGATAAGACAGATAGAAAATGTTTTTGACAATAAATATCGATGTCATCATAACATTCATAACATGTTACTAGGACACTGTACTATTTATGTATCACCTGAAGNGAAAAAAAAGTTACATGATTTATTTATATATGTTCATATTCATAACATGTTACTAGGACACTGTACTATTTATGTATCACCTGAAGCAGTCGCAAGTCAGGGACGAAACGTTGTGATTGAAGTAACATTCACAAAGCAAAAAGATTTATGCGACGCTGACGGTTCTCCCAGTCTTCACCGCATGAGGATCACGTAACATTTAATTTTGTTTTACCAATTGTCACGTGAACACGAGTATGTTGAATTAAGGTACTGTGTTATCTAATCAACTTTTTATTTTACTTCGATTACATTAACCTCATTTTTCTCAAAATTTACAGCGAAATCTGTATAAATAAAAATTCAACGCTGTTCGTCGGTGAGCGCTTCACTTGAGAACTGTCGGAACGACTTGAATATATATATATTTTTTTAATTCAAAATAGTCAGAATAAGTATTTCAGGGAAAGAAAAATTAGAATATTTGGGAAAAACTGATAGTGCTTTTTTATAAGTGATTTTTATATGAACTCAAGACCACAACTCACGATTCGAACGATGCGAACGATCACAACGCACAATTCCTGTTTTGTTCTGTTCGTTAGGGTCCTGGAAAAGTTTTCTACAAAAATTAACCTAAATTATTAATAAAAGATTTTTAAAAATAGAAGTGTTTAAATTCTTCAATTTATGTCAGCAATTTAAAAAGAAAAAATTAATCATCATTAAATTTATGAATTATTTATTTTGAGCATTTAACAAAGATAAAAAAAAGGTCTTTAAATCGTAAAATTTCGACGTACAGTTTACATTTCACAAGAATTTTAATGAAATGATGTAGCTGTCATGCCTCGCAAACCGGCTGTCGCGAGATGCTGTTGTGTGTGGGTCATTCTTTGTATAATCGGCAAAAAAAAGGAAAAAAAGTCGACCATCGCGAACCTTTTTTCTAGTTAATTACATTAAAAATTGAGGTTTATGCCCTTTGATTTCATATTATTGTCGTTTTTTTCCATTGAGTCAATCCAAGTCTGTTTTGACATAAATTAAGTCTATACGAACAGCAAATAAAAAAAGCTTAAAAAGTACTCTCATAATTATTAATTATCAAGATAATTATTGTGTTTTATACGAAACGTTTCGACTCCATTCTATTGCTTTCAACCATATTATTATTTTATTTTTGTCAAACGAAGACATTTTTGAATTCAAAAACGGAAAATGCTACTTTTTTCAAAATTAATTTTCCAAAATACAATATCACATATTTTCGCGATTATTATTTGAAAAATACTTAATTGCATTGAATTTTTATTGGTAAAAATTTGATCCACTTTTCATAATTGACAGATGTAGTCAATTACATCGAGGTATTATAATTCACGATTTATGTAGTTTTTCATAATTCATGATTATTCGTCTTACAAACTCTATTCATAAGTAAAAGTCAATTGACTTGTAATTTTGTAAATTTTTACCTCCAACAGTCAAAGGCGTCACTTGTGTGCCCGTGAACATCAGTTTGTAATTCTAATCGATTGCGCTCGCACATATTCTGAGTGAGTTCCTGCAGCACCAGCATTTTCTTGCTCGCAATTGCGCAAATTTTGAAAAACTCTTCAATCGGGAAATCGCTCATTGAAAAGGATGATGAATTTCCTTTAATTCTTCATTATGTTTAACTTCGAATTCACATGTGACAGCCCACAATGATTTCTTAATCTACAAAGCATGTTTTTTTAAGAAGCACAAAAACTTTTCACACTTCGCTCATAAAAAGTTAAAAACACTTTTTCATGATTAGTACACACTGAACTAACCTCAGTTTTAGATCTATATTGAAATAAAAAACAGTTCCTTTGCGGAAAAACTGTCAACTGTCTTATAATTTTCTTCTTGCGAACAAATAATTTTTGACTTTCCAGTGAACATGCTTTGTTAATCCCGGCCGTTGTTCCTCACACAAAACAACGGCAAATTGAATGTTTCAAATGAAAAATGGGTCTAAAATCCAGTACTTAGTTTAACAACAATATCGTCTCCTCTCACTACTGAGTTTCTACTTTATTGACATTCGATCATTATTGAACGTTTTTCTTGAAATTGATTGCGTGGATTAACCAAAGTTGATGATTATCAGTTACGTCATAAACTTCCGTCGATGCTCATTCACAAATAATGTATGGTACATAATTAACACGCGTGCGGGAGGACTAAACAAATTAGTTTCAAGCTTTCCATAAAATTGCAAGAGAAAACTAATAAACGTAGGAAATTAAGAAAATTTTATTTTATAACAATTCATAATATTCTACTTTTTTCCCACTACTCAAACATAGTTTTAATAAAAATTTGAAAACACAATGAATAGAGATCAAAAGACAAATAATCATGAATTCTGAAAAACTACGTAAATCGTGAAATCTAGTATCTCGATGTAATTGACTATATCTCTGTCAATTATGAAAAAAATGGATCAAATTTTTACCGATAAAAATTCAATGCATTTGGGTAATTTTTAAATAACAATCGCGAAAATTAGAGATATTGTATTTTGGAAAATTAATTTTGAAAAAAAAGTAGCATTTTTCGTTTTTCAACTCAAAAATTGACTTCGTTTGACAAAAATAAAATAATATGGTTGAAAGCAATAGAATGGAGTCTAAACTTTCCGTATAAAACACTATAATTATCTTTACTTTTTAAGCTTTTTTCGTTTGCTGTTCATAAAGGTTTGATTTATGTCAAAACAGACCTGGATTCACTCAATGGTAAAAAACGACAAAAATATGGAATCAATGGGCAAAAACCTCATTTTTCAACGTAATTAACTAGAAAAAAAGGTTTTTGTTGAAGTTCGCGATGGTGGACTTTTTTTGACCGATTATACAAAGAATGACCCGTATACAGTAAACTTTTGTATTAAGTTATTAAAATTATAATGAATTTGGAAAATTAGGATGCTGTACACGTTTTAAAAAAACCATTATGTATAAGTATTTCGATCTTACACTATAGATTGGCTTTGTTTCCTAAGTAAAAAGGGATTAGTCTAAAAATGCTCCCAAGCAACGTTGGGTGGTAAATAAATATATCCCGGTTTGACAGTCAAACTTGTCCATGAAAATGTCATTCTTATGAAATTATAATTGTACTTCTATCTCTGAGTGTAAGTTCAGCTAGGAAATGACTCAATATATGTCTGAACACAAGGCCGCTCCTGAGTGATAACGGGGAGAACCGCCAATGGATGAGCGAGGCGAAGTAAGGTAGTTCCCGAACGTAGTCGCCGGTCGTGTAATATGCTGATTGACAGAGTCATATGATGTAGAGAATGAAAAAGGATTTTTTTTCTTCTTTCTGTGAGGCTTTAGGGATCGTCAAAAGACAAGGTCATTAGAACCCACGGAGTATCAGGATGAAACTTTGTAACTAATCGTTTTATAAATATTCATTGGCCTAGAGTGTCAACCACTCTTTGCCAAAAAGGACCTTATCATTCGGGAATCGTTCTATATAATTCCCTGCCCAAGAATATAAAAGATATTATGAAATTGTGTATCTTCAAATCCGCGGTTAAAAACTACCCCCTGCACCAGTGCTTCTACAATGTAAAAGAATTTATTGATTTTAATAAAAGTTAAATTCCTCTTGTACTTTATCACGCCATTGCTGTAGTACTTTTTAAACAACTTATAACAATTTCAAAAACTATTTTCTTGCATGATTGTGTTGTCTTATGGCTCATATTAATTTAGTTTTATGTGTACTCAACATTGGCACGTTTGTGTACATAAATTCTGTAGCCCCATCCTGGCCCGGGTTTTTCTCCCTTTTTTCTTCGGGTAGAGGCGGATTTCTTATACAGGTTCTCTAGGCTTTTGTCTAGGGGTGCGTTTATTGTAACAATAAATCGTGAATTTAGTGTTTTTCTTCAACTCTTATGATTTTTAAACACTATACCCAGAATAATCTATAGTTCGATAATAACTTGTACATGTAAATTTACAAACATATTTGCGTTAAATTACAAACATATTGACATNTATATATGTATTATAACTCGCAGCTAACTTTTTATCTTATCTAGGAACTTATGCAAAAAAAATTTGAATCCGCCTCTGCCTTAGGGCCCTTGATCGGAATTGATGAAATGGTCCCTTGATGGTTCCGGAGAGTAAATTAGTTTATTGTCCTCCACGTGGTCATACGCAGTTTGTACTGTTTTTTGACAATAAATTTATTATTAAATTTATTATGATAATGTCCTTCCCTGGTTGGGGAGACATATCGTCTAAATAACAAAATTTGACAGATTTTGACAACGTTAATAAACATTTTGGAATTGTGTTAACTTTCGGCCGGGTAAAAATTACTCTGAGTCGAAAATTGAACCCGGGACTCCTGCTTTGATCGCAAGGGTGTTGATCACTACACCACCCATTCCGGGGACAGGTCTGGGTGGAAATGGAGTACAGTTGTGGAAGGCGGACGGGTGGTGTAGTGGTTAGCACCCCTGCGATCAAAGCAGGAGTCCCGGGTTCGATTCCCGACTCGTCGCCATTTTTAGCTGACAAAGTTATCAGACGTGTAGGTTCACGGAAGAAATGTATGAATTTTGTAATTACGTTTGAAAGATTAAAATATATTTTATATGTCTATATCCTATGATAGGTGATTGTTAATAATATATCTACTAGTATGCATACACTCCCATTCAAAATGTACGATTTCCATCCATGGAGGTATGAATGGCATAGTTTATCCATAGCGTGGATTATCGATTAAGACATTTCATTCAAACACTTGGAGAGTAGTTTCATTCATTGCTTTACGAGACAGACATGTGGTGCGTACGCTATGAATTCCATTCATAAAAAATGTCCCAAGTCGCATCGCTGGACTCAATTTATGGAAAAATTCTTCACCACGCTGCTTCTGGAAGGTTCATCATTAATGACTTTGTTTCTCTCAAATAAATCTGCAAAAGTACAGCTACTGTAAATAAGCATTAATTCTGAAGTCACGCGGATGAAATAAAGGAGCTTTCGCTTTAATTTGACAGACATACAACATTCTCATATTGACGATAATGATCACTTCAAAATAAGTTTAATGATGAGGTCAAATCACTCACTGATTTGCTAGAAACTAGTTTATAAGTTCATAATTTTGACTCACGTCGATATTAAAAAATTTCTATGAAAAAAATGTCATGTTTAAAACAATATTATTTAAAATAATATATTAAAACAATATTATTTAGGACGTATTTTTCAGCAGATTTGAAGTGAATTATTTTGACATATTCCGAAAAACTGTATCAACTGTAGCACATGTAATCTACATATTCCACCGGATTCGACATATCTGTGTACTATGGGGTATTTCACGGCGAAATAATAATAATAATAATAATAATAATAATGATAATAATAATATTTTGTACGGGGACAGAAGCATTCTCACTGACCTAACAACAATTCACAACAGACCTGACGTCATCCTGTGGAAAAGAATAGAATCAAAAGTGTATCTCATCGATTTTGCTGTCGTAAATTACTACAATCTAGAAAAAACAAAGAAGGAAAAACTATCAACTACCAACAACTAGTCTTTGAAGTAAAAATTCTCTGGAATATTCAAGAAGTGATCATAGTGCCTATCATTTTATCTACCCTAGGACTAGTACCCCAATCCCTAGTCGGTTACATTAAAAAACTCGAAATCAGCACCAGTATAATAAGTAGATTGCAACACAGCGTCCTTCTGTCGTCAGCCCACATTACCAGAAAGTTCTTGGACCTGAAATAGATTCTTCCTCCCAGCAGAACCTGATTTAATAATCCACTGCAGAGAGAAAAACCAACACAAGTTGGGACAACTAAAAGGAAATAATAATAAATAATACCATTAAACTGGATATTGTGATGAAGGACCTGAAATACAGAACTTGCCAGCCGATTGATGTAGTATTGACGTAGTGTTCCGTGAAATTATTTTATGAACTATATCCTGCGGAAACCTGAAGAATACCAAAAACATAATTTCTACATTTTAACGGAGAGAAAAATGCTTCAGAACTTTTATGTTCAGAATTTTTTCTTCCTCTGGTCTGGTAGAGAAAATGATGCGTCTCAGCAGACATTATTATTTTATGTAAGGAAATAAACTTCATCAGAACACGGAATATTTCTGGAATGTTGTCAAGATGTATAAAAAACATTTTATGTTTAAAATGTACTGTATAAAAGACGTATAATCAAAATGACAGACCATTTATCACATACCATAGCTCTCAGATTACACGAAGACAGTGCGAACAAAACTTAATTGTTCAGACATTTTTAGATATCGTGTCATTAAACAAGTGAACAATCTGTGGACTCTATGCTCTTTGTGCCAGTTGAGTGACATCTCTCGATTGTTGAGCTTCTGTGTACAATTTCTTCAAATCTCATAGGTCCATTCAAAATTTACGCCTTTGAGTTGAAAAAAGACTGGTTTAATTAATTACAGACTCGTTTATTAATTATACTGGAATCCACGAGACTGCACTTCGCCGCCAGAACAATTTACAATAACCTGACATTACGTAATATTCGCGCCATCGATCCAGATGAACAATCGATACACGGTTAACCTCTGACGTCACGCTATCGATCGATCGACGGACGGACTAACCATTCTCCGAAAGCTAACCACGACATGTAGACAACTCACTCTCTCTGCAAAACTCGTCCGAGGAGTCGACATCAAATCTGATTTAATTCTCTCATCATTCGGTAAAAGCAAGACGACGACTATTCTTTCAGTTTGTACCAGGAGACAGCTGGGGGAATTATTCTCAACCCGAAGATTATCTCGTGAGGGCATGGGCACGCCGTTGAATCGCCACGTGATAAGCAGTCAGCAATTCAACCTCAACTGCACATCAACTCAAACGCATCAACTTGACGTCGATCCAACGCCATCCGAGCTGAATCTTTGAAGGAACGGATCGTCTCACCTCATCACAGGGTATCACCTGAATTTCAGCTTTGTATTATCATTATTTTTGAACTTTTCTGTTTCATGTCATTAAATTGTTTGCTGGCAGTCCAGTGTTCAACCACACCTCATCTACCTTCCTCATTTTCTTTAATTTGTCTGTACATCATTCATAAACACATTACCGTCCCAAAACATTATTTTTTATTTCCTGATACTGATGTGGAGGTAAGTTGAAATAACAACATGGACACAAGTGCGAAAATATATTTTTAGAACTACACATTCTAAAAAAAATTGCCCAAAGGGTCCAAACAGTAACACATGGGTTGCGTCCACTAAAATAAGATTGATTAGGATTCTCATCTAATGAATGTATTGTCTGTGATTCTCTCGGAATTTTAGAAACACTTGAAGCGAACAAAAAAGATACGTCTTTCAAGTATTGAATTGTTATCCGACCACAGAAACTCCAAAATAACTCAGTGATACAGTAAATATTTATCCTCAGATCCTAAAATAAACACGAGATCCTAACTCAATGTCAGTGGTATTTGCTTGTCTTATCTAAGAGTCAGAACTCTCTGGAAATCGTGCGGATACTCATCACGCTTCCTTAGTCATCATGTAATTCCTCTTATGACTCTCATCCATTCCACGACTAATGATAAGACTCACTACATTTATTCTCTGCCCCTCCTGACGTATTTATACGACACAAACGATACGTGCAACGGTCACAAAAACGAATGTCTACAAACGTTTCTTCAACTCCCTCCACCTTATTCCCCATGATATTCCCATTTCTCCGAAGATTTCATATTTTTATTTTTACTCTTACACAATTCTGTTTCTGGATTGACTTACAAACTATTGCCTTAAAAGATTTGTGTAGATTACAAGATGTCAATTTTATATTGTCTTAATAGTTTATTTTACTTAACTTTTTTTTTCGTGTCATTGTTTTATTTCACATTATTGTATTTCTAGGTTATTTTGTGTGTACTAATATTGTTGGTCGTTATATAATTGCACGGTAAATTTGTATAGTTTAATTCACTATTTAAAATATTTGTGATTGTACATTCATCGACCAAAAGAGATTGTAATGTTTGATTGAAAGAAGAAATAAATAAATGGGAGACAAAGGGAAAACCCTCGGTTACAATGCCTTCTCGGTGAAATTTCAAAATTTTAATCTTATTTCGACTTACATTCTTATAATTTTTATCCTCATAATTATTATCTAACTTCCCTCAAAGTCATATTGACAATTCAGAGAAGTGCATATGCTTTCTCTTTGCCTTTCATGCCCGTTTCACCAATCGCTGATGAGCAAACGATTGTTTGCAGGCACCGACACCAGAGTTCACCCATAGTTTTCTCTCTTCTCTTTTTCTCTGGAAATCATGTAAATCTGATTATTGGAGATCCAAGGATTCTAGAGAGATAGATCATAAATTGCGTCACGGTCTCGGGGGTGGGGATGGGGGTACAAAGGTTAGCGAATTGCGTTGGTTCGCGATGAGGGGAGTCGGAGGTATTTGTGAAAGCGTGACGTTACGTTTGGTACATCATATTAAGTGTCTAAATTGAATCAAATTTCCCTACAATGAAATCAAAAGTCTTATAATTATTATTAGTATAATTAATCATCATTATAAAATCATAATAATTATTATTAGTAGCGTAATTCCTTCAATAATTTTTTTTTATAAATGTTCAATTGAAGGAATTAATAACCACCAACATCAAGTATAATATATTATTATTGTTGTATTTGTAAAAGGGAAATGAAGCGTGCTATTGCAGCTTATCTACACGGAGTGTTAGGAGGTAGAAAGTGGGTGGTAGGTGGGATGCTTAGCTGCGTTTACCAACAACTTGGCCCACGTGGAGGGGTTAGTAGAAGTAGTTAGTAATAGTTAAGAGTTACTGATACTAGAGGAGCTGAATAGAGGAAGGAAGATTGACTTTTCAGTAGTCACAGCTATATGAACTGTTCCATTCATGTGAAAATCTACAAATTTTCTAGCTCCATCGGGAATCGAACCCGGGATGACTTGGTGATGAGCGACAACACTACCACCTGCGCCACCGCTGAGGCATTTCTTCAATAATACAATTTTTATAAAGGATGAATTGTACGAATTAATAACCACCAACATCAAGTATAACGGTGGATATGTGAAAAAAGAATAATACAATTTTACAGAATATCTATCAGTCTATTCAGACTTCCTTTTGAAAACTACAAATGAACTGAGCGGTCACTGCAACGCATTCTTATCTCATACGGTCGAATTGCCATGTAATACACACGCTCTCATCAGTTGTGTACATGGCATTGACAATAGTACATTATTGGAAAGTGATTTACATGAATCAGAGAGAGGACAATTTGTCAAAATTATTAAACGACCAGGACATGCGTCATTAAACGACAAGAGTAAATTGTTGGAAACAAAATTAATATTTCAAGTTTTTTTTACATTACGTAGAACAAATTGGAACAATATAGGCAGCGATGCAAAAAATGAGCAAGGCTGGAAGAAGCGACAAATATGCCTAAAGGGAAAAAGCCAAGTAGGGATTCAAGAGAGAAGCAGAGACCCCGGAATGACGATGTTGCAAACGGGAATGTTATAAATTTGTTGTAAAATTGAGTTTAATTGTGTGTCGTAAACATTGTGTGAATAAAGTAAATTGAAATTGAAAAAAAAGTACCTTATTATCCAAATTATCTCAAAATTCTAACAAAAGGAAGTTTTAAGTCGTTGAGCCATTATTATCCCTTACGCACCATAAACTCCGTGCGACTCACTCGAGCTGTATAATCCCCGTAAGTAAAGAAAGGACAATATTTTCTCCTTTCATTACCGTTTTTTCTTGGTTTCTGATAGGAGGAGGACGGACGTTGTGACGTCACTTTAAGGAGGGGTTTGGTATATTGAAAGTCATGTAACTTCGCCTAAAATTATGCAATGTGGCTACCTAACACGAATTGCCAACATCTACGAATTCAAGTTATATCCAAATAAATATTTAAAGTAGTCACAACGCCGACTACATACTGTAAAGAAATACGACGTAATATTCATTCCACACTTCGCTCGATGCAGAAAGAACAGAATAGCGCCACAAGAGCAAGTGAATTGAATTGATTGCCGATATTGGCAATGGACTTAAGTTTTGTAAAGTTCGTATTTCCCGCCAACATAACGCAAGGTACAAATATCATTACTTATGTGAACGAATTGAAAGCGTTGGCTACATTGAGCACGTGCTCTGTACCAACATGAAGCCAGTTATGCTGACAATAAATAAAGAAAAATTAATTTAAAAAAAATGTATTGTGATGAGAGCAGCAGTTACAAACTGCGTATGACCACGTTGAGGGCAATAAAGCAATTCACTGCGACTGATATATAAGAAACTAATAAACACAGTGCGTTTCCGTTCATTATCTTATTTTTTCTTACGTTGAATTTCTTTTAAAAAGCAAAGTGATATATATTTAGTTTAAAACGTGACGAAGTGTGACATGGTGACGCGTGGTTGGGGAGGGGGGGGAAGGTAGGTAAAAAAACTCAAATATCGCGTAACGTATTTCATGAACGATCACATGAGCTCTGAATAAACCTGAATATTAATGTAGGAGGAGACTCTGTCAATCATGATGGGAATATGTCGCTGTAAATCATACTACCATGCACAACTGGTTTCGCGGAAACGCGATTCATCCAACGCGTAACGAAGACCGATTGTATTAGAGTTTAGCGACATTAATTTATTGTCAAGAAAAAGCAAAAGTTACAAACTGCGTATGACCACGTGAAGGACAATAAACTAATTTACTCTCCTGAAACAAGCAAAGGACCATCCCATCAATTCCGATCAAGGGCTCTAAGGCATAGGTGGATTCAACAATTTCAGAACACTCTAAAATAAGAATGAAAAATAATTCCCCACATATTATAATATTAACAGAATACCAACAAATTTGTATTTAATAAAACGCACAAAAAAATCGACAATTACGTAATATTATCAAATCATACATTATTCGGAAAATATTGTCTATAAATCGTAACTATTAAAATAACAGTAAAGTAAAGATTAATTACTGCAATAGATCGCCGCTCACGAGTGGCTTCTTCTACATACAACAACATAAACTGCACCAACTTTCCTCACAACTGGCTTTAAAGTCCTCATTAAGTATATTTTTCTTAATATTTTGGGAACCTATTTGAAATACTAAACGTAACGTCTCTTCCCCAGTCAAAACACTTTTCTTGAAAGTAAATATCAAACTATCTTTATTTATTTTGTCAGACATTCGTGATTAAATTACATTGAAAGGACCTGCGCCATTAACTGAAATTATTCCATTTAACCAATTATCAATTAGTGTTATTTTAATAAAATTTAAATAATAAATATTTAATAAAACTTAAAAAAGTTATTTCACGAGTATGCATTATACACTAAACAAAAAAATTGTTTATAAATCATAAGAATTAAAATAACTCAAAATTCAAGGTTTATTATCTCATTAGATGTCACCCACAGGCCAAGATCCTACAGAGTCTGTAGACAAAATCCGCCTCTACCCGAAGGAAAACCAGAGGAAAACCCAGGTTAGGATGGGATGATAAACGGAGAGTTCGCATGAAGATGAAAATTAAAAGTGAATATGAATGGATGAGGTTTGGAGAAGATGTGTGGTTTGATGAAACATGGTTTCATCTTTGTGCACGTTCGTATGAAACGTTTTCACAAAACTGATGAAGGTTTTAATCCACAGACGTAAAAAAAGAGTTAAAGTATCGTAATAAAATATTAAACGTACTTGTACGTAATATATGATTTAATTTATTGTCAAAATATCAGTTACAAAGTAGACGACTATAGGCGGGAATGTCATTAATACTTTTGTTTTTAATAATATCTATTTTTTTACTGTACATAATATGAACCACTCATTTTGGAACAATACATCGATAATAGTACGTTTTTGTTAAATAATTTATTTTATAATTACTAAATCCACTATTGTCCTCGGTCGCTTGATCGGAATTGATGGGATAGTCCCTTGCTCGTTTCCGGAAAGTATCTCCAGTTTATTATCCCCAACGCGGTCATACGATGTTCGCAACTGCAGTTTCAACTTCGAAGTTTATTTATTTATTAATAAACAATAAAAATATTCTTGTACTCAAACCTATCCTCTAACCTCCACTATCAAGAGGTTAAGCTAGATAAAATTTAAAAACACTAAAAATAACGTAAAGTATTATAATTAAAAAGGAATTTTCGACTACAATCTTATTCTGCTTATTAGTATCCCGAGCTGAGTCGGACACGTAACTGAGTTCTCAGAACTTAAATCTACAGCGGAAAACACCCATCACGCTCTCTGAGGTATAGCGAAGTTTTCTTTTCATCGACTTCATTAAACTTCTCATTTTGCCGCGGAAAAACAAGAAGGGTAATTTTCGCGACGTAGCAATCTACTCGGCAAACAGAGGTAATTTCAGCAGGGCGCGGGTGTCAGTCCCCGACGGTCTGAAGGCAAGGAACTCGTTAGGGCGCTATTCACGCAAATGGCGGCGAAAGAACAGTTGAGAGACGGGCTCTTTGATTACTTAATGATACAAACACCAGAGTACTCTGTCATCGCATCACTGATACGAACAGACGATTCCCTTTCGCAGCAACAGATGTCTCTGTAGAACATATTACAGGATTCCGAAGAACTTTCAACTTTCCATAGAACATATTACAGCACTTAATTCTGCGAATATATATACGTAAATGTATAGATGGTTGAGCTTTTGCGTCACCAATCAAGAACTATTTATTAAGCTGCAATCAAATCAAGTGGGGAATTACCAATTACGTGAATGACTTCGTAGATTCGAAGGTATATTCGTAAGCAATTCCTGGTTTTTACGTGGAAGGACTTACTTCCGCAAAAGTTTACGATTTGTTTGCATAATACCTTGATACGTCAAACAGTTCTGAAGATAGAGTCAATCAAAAATTCGATACGCGTCCGAAATGGTACAAAAATCCAAACTTTGAAGATTAATATTTAAAAAACTGATAGTCAGAAGAATATAAAGATCCCGTTTTCTGCGATTTCAGACGGGATAATCGATCAGTGACACTTCAATGTCGACTAATTATTATATTATTATTTAAAATGGTAATATTTCTTAACTATACCCAAACTCGGCAAGGTTGAAAACATTTCCCTACACGACCAAGGTGTTCCTGAGGTTTTCCTTGGTTTTCCGAGAACAGAGTTTGAAAGGGGTGATTTAAGATTTTGATAGTATCGTCTAATTTTGACAGTACAAGACGTAGATAGAAATTGGGGCCTACAAACTAATTTACTTCTTTACACTTTAAAGGGTCTTGATGACAATGGAAACTATTAGAATCCGTGATATCAACTAAAAATACTGAAACAATGTCACATGTCACATCGCTTTTTCATCCCAAAATTCAGAAAATTTCTTCAAAATCATTGGACTCGTTCTCGAGAAAAACGGCACAATATATACTCCAAGTCATGTAAGTGAAATGTAAGTGAAATGTAACCTAAGGCAACTGAAAAACGAACGGGAACTATGCACTGGTCAGCGAGGCGCGAGGAGGTCTTGCATATAGGACATTGTCCTCTCTGTCATGGTTATCTCTTGTTACTTGATGATGAATCCGTTTGTGAGGAGTGTAGCTGTTCTCTGACAGTGCGTCACCTACTAACTGATTCACAGAAGATACTCGAGTATACGGAGACAAACTGGTCTGGCTTTAGATTTACCAACAATTCTCGGAAATGAAACGGTTAATGTTAATAAACTATTGAATTTTATAAGAATATCGAGGTTCCTCCCACACGTTCTCGGGAGGGATTAAATCCTCTTTCCTCTTTCCTTTCTTCTTTCCTCTTTTCTCTTTCCTCTTTCGTTCTTTCTTGTTATTCTTCCTTTCTATAGTATGAAAATTATAATTTTCAGAATTTATTTTATTTTTGATATAATTTATTGGTATTCTGTTTTCTTTTCTTTTCTTTCATCTTTCTATTTAGATATTTGTTGAATTCAGGAGGGCTTTTTAGTGGGTATGGTCGAGATATTCGACGAGTCCCACACACGGGGAAGAGTCACTACGGCTCTTCTCTATTGTGCGAAACTGCATTTTTTCCCACCAGCAAGGGCTCTATTGACCTAGACGTTGGCGAGCCCTAAAGACCCAAGAAAAAAATAATAGTAACAGTAAATTCGTTCATTGTCCTTAACGTGGTCATGGGCTGTTAGTAATTGTTCCCTTGACATTTTAAATTATTAAATAATAAACTAATTAATTTATTGGGAGTATCTTGTACACAGTGTAACCAACCCTCTTTCTTCGACATCGTCCATATAGATAATGATATGTATATCACGCGTTAAGTTGGCAGGACATTCGGATTTCTTCACAATTAAATATATCGCCCATCATCGGCCATCAATTCAATTCACTTGCTCTTGTGGCGCTACTCTGCCCTTTCTGCATCGAGCAAAGTGTGGAACGATTATCACCTTGTATCTTTTGTTGTGTAATTAAATTGTATTCTTCTTTACGAAGTTGCCAATTCGTATTAGGGAGCCAAATTGTATAATTTTCGGTTAAGTTAAATGACCTTCAGTAAACCTACCAATACAGTTCACGTTCTTTGAATATGGTACAAAAATGACATGATTAGTCTTATTTTGAAGAAGCCGATATTTCACCATAATGCAGCGAAATTAATACAAACTAGTGGTAAAAGACTATTGCATATACTTTCTCAGATACGTTTCTCCATCTGCAGCATCTGAGTGACAGAGTATTCTGACATAAATGTAATTTCGTTGTAGACAGAAATTGATGTGTGTTCGTACCTGTAGTGCGTTGGCTGTCCTCCTACGTGTTTTATCATTATCACAGTATCTTTCATTTGAGTTTACGAAAAGTGTATTCTACGTCTGCTTGGTCCATTTACACTGCTGAATATTATTCAAGTTTCTTGAAACAGTAAACTAATGTGTAAGTGTAGCAGACAGAAATTATTTTCCTGAGTCTATACCAAACTTACAAGCAAAATACCGCTAATGCGGATGTAATGCATACTAATTGTACTTTACGTACAGAAAATTTAAGCAAATTCGGTTTTTGAGAAACATTCAAAAGAGTACTTTGACCTTCATGTGACGGACCCTTTGTTTTAAAGTACAAAAAAGTTAGAGCACGTGCATAGACAAGTAAATTCTTTTGTA
The DNA here is from genome assembly GCA_002313205.1 of Laupala kohalensis. Lineage (NCBI taxonomy): Eukaryota > Metazoa > Arthropoda > Insecta > Orthoptera > Trigonidiidae > Laupala > Laupala kohalensis. The sequence continues at coordinate 165,876 of NNCF01128443.1, forward strand.
AATACGAAATGCGAACAAAATTGATCAATCCGTTTACTAAGAATCACTGCGCACAGACGGACAGACGTTATGCCAAAACTCACTGTTTCAGAATGAGGGACCACCAAATCGGATATTTCCGTCGAAATCTCTCTTTCGAAGTTTTCAAGATTACAAAACTGTCCATATACTACGTATATGAGAAAGAAAGTATTATCGTAATTTGGCCTCTACACAACGGACTTCTTTTTTCTCTTCCACGTCCAACCTCTGCTACTACATTGACTTCACATCTCTGCTGAAGAAGATAATCTTTAGAAAAGGGACTTCCTTTTGGCGGAAGTATCTCTGAGTAAAGGGATGATTTCTCTCTCAAATGAATGAAGGAGGGAGGGTCGCAGCTGGAGGGAGGGTGAAGTGCGTCGAATTAGTCCGCTGATTACAACAGGATTTCTTTCTGTGACGGAAAAGACTTCCAGGCGTCACAGGGATAATGAAAGACATCCCGGAAAATCGCTCCGTAAGAAATATTACAAGTTGTGGGATGAAGTGCCTCGTCCGCAGAGACGAGTCTTTTCTTTAATCACAAGACACTGCAGTCGTACCTTCTAACTACCTTTCTATTCTTCTATCTTGGTCTTTTCATTAAATATGGATTCTGAAACAAGTGATACGTAATTTGATGGTAACACATGTAGACGTACCTTACTACATATACGGCGAAACACGTACCTTACTACGTATATGATGAACTCCCTCATGCATCTAACACATAAGAGATGCATGATCCCACGCCATGCATCTCACATATTATTATTTATGTATTTTATGCCTTTTGGCGAGGTTCAGGCCATAAGGCCAGCTCTTCCACCTAACAATTGGACTTGAGTAAGGGAATTGGGAAGGAGAGATGTTGGGTTGCCGTGAAACTTATGGTACCGAACCGACATTTGTCTGGTATAGGCGAGGGAATCCCCAGCAGAAAACCTCACCTAGTTCGACCGAGCAGGGTTTGAACCCCCGCTCTCCCGCTCAGCAGAATCTGGGAAGGGAAGACGCTACCACTACACCACCGGTACAGGACGGAGAAAATAAAACTAGCCCGAAAAAAGATTTGTAATCCTGACACAGAGTTGACCCTTGTTAATGAACAGGAGAACTATCCCCTAAACAGAAAATGCTAGAAATAGCCACTAGTGACGTGGATACAACCGGTTGCAGTCACGTGTCTGCGTATGCTCATAGATGACAGTTCACAGAGGCAGTAAAATCTCCTGGCCTCATCTCTCCCCGTGTGAGAAATTGAAGGGTCAGATGTTCTCAAATAATCCTCACACACTGGAAGAGCTAATATTGAAAACACTATTGCTGCTATCCTTCAAAGCAGAGCTGCTACGCGTGTCACAGTTTGATTTATCTAGCACAGCGCTATATTTTTCCTGTTCGTTGACAAGGGTCAGTCTAATAAGTATTTCCTGGGTCAGTTTTATTTTGCACAACCTGTATTTGAAGATATGACAATTATAGAAATAAGCAGCCAAAATTCTTCGACGCGTCACAAGAGAAATGTCTCATTACACAAACAAAACACTTATAAAAATTATTTTTATTATTATTAATTCACTACGATTGTAGTGTCGATTTAGGCTTGTGACAATCATCAGGAAATCTTTGTCTGAATTCAATTCAAATAATTGTGTTTGTCTAAATAATTCAGTGTACATTATCGTGACTGGAAGAGAAGGTTCCTAAGATACAAGGAATGAAGATAGCGGCAGAGACAAATTATGAAAATTATGCAAAGCTGCACACGACTACACATCAACCAACTTTTTGCACTATCGAAATAAATGTTGAGCTAATAACCTGTACGGTCACTTCAATACACAAATCACAAACGATTTATTATTTGGCAACAGCCAGGTGAAAATGTCGATTCGAACCCGGGACCTCCTGCTCCTGACCGCAGGTGTACTATCCAATGCACACCTTTTTGGTGCGAACCGTTTTGGGAGTCGAGGCGGGTGGTGCAATGGAATGCACACGTGCGGTCAGAGCAGCAGGTCCCGGGTTCGAGTCGACATTTTCACCTGACTGTTGACGTTGCAAACACTCCTCCACGAGTAGGTTTGCAAAGTTGTGAGTTAATTATTTTGTTTAGGAAGATTTGCAATTGAGATGAATTTAACAACCTACTACAGTTCTGTTATGTAAGCAACCAACCACCGATCGAACCGGCACGGGGTTAAACAACATGTTGCCCGACGAATAAAACGAATATGTTACATTTATTTGTCTCTAACGTAATAATTTCATTCTCATCACGAAATTTATATTATTTTAACTGTAAAAATTAAATAGTATTTTTCATATTTAATATTGTTATAAAATGTTTTCATATCTTGCTTCGTCAAAATAGGATCATATGTGAAGTTCAGTGAAGTTTAGTAAGGTGATTGGAGTCTAAGGGTATAGAAATTGTTTAGATTTAATAGTAGTGTAGTGTAGTGTTGTGTGCGTCATTGTTCACAACAATCCTGTTTTGGTTTTATTTTTTGTAGCCATTAATTTCTTTTATTTATGCTAAAGCAATTACTTTTACACTAAGGGTATGGGAGGAGTAATGACATTTGTATATTGAGCGTGTTTGTACGTATGAGTGTGTTTCTGTAACTGTTTGTAAACGAAAATGTGTTTGTGTATNACGCACATGTGACCCTCATGTATATAATTAATTTCTTAAATCTAATTTCTTTCTCATTGTAACCATGTGTAATAATTTTCTAGGCATTTTATTCCGTTTGTATGTGTATTTTATAGATATTTTTATAGATATTATTTGTTTTTTAACTTCGTATTATTGTATTATGTATGTTTTCTTTTCTATTTCCCAACGGAGCATTGCTCACTAGCAGACTAATAAATTATTGTATTATTATTATTATATAGTAATGTAGGTCGGGTAATTTCTAACACAATTTCCTATTTTCGCTCACCTGTCACGCCACGTCAAATATTTATTCTGATAGCATTGACTTATAACACAAAGTTTGATGTAATTCCCAATCGCAGGCTGTACAAACAGTTGGAGGGCCCAAGACTATTGCATTAAATAATAATTAAAAAATCAGTCTTAAAACGAGTGGTTTACGTATCAGCATTTTTTATTGTAGTATTTGTAAATGGGAAACGTAGCTTAGTGCTATTGAAGCTTATCTACACGGAGCAAAAGGAGCTAAGAGTTGGGTGGTAGGTCATTGTTAGTCGGTGGTTTGCTTAGCAGGGTCTACAAATAACTTGACCCTCGTGGAGGGGTTAGTAGAAGTAGTTAGTAATAGATACTAGGAGGAGCTGGATAGAGGAAGGTCTAGCTATACGAATTGGGACATTAATGTCAAAAGCTACGAATTTTCTGGCCCCATCGGGAATTGAACCCGGGAAATCTGAGTAATGAGCTACAACACTACCACCTGCGCCACCCGTGGGGTTTATATCAGCATTTCTTTTCTCAGCATAAATACCATAGTGTTCATAGTGTTAAAATATTGACACAGAATTAAATGAACTGTCGCGAAACTACACGTCACTAGAACGCCCCAGGCCCCGTGGGATCAGTTTAAAGTTCCCGGGGCAAAACAATAATTATCTATAGGTCGCCAGTTCACAACCAGATTATAATCCCCGGCCCGGAGGACAAATATATGATAGTCAGCCATGTAGTAAATCCCCGCGTATATTACTGCAACAAATATGAAATCACTTTAATAGTTTTTTTAATGTTTGATTTTAATAAGTTGTAATCATATTAATAACTTATTCTTAAATGATTCAGTAACTAATATAGAAACGTGAAAAACATGGACCACATTTGATCGAGGAAGAGAATGGCGATGAGAAATCCATTAAAGTATTTTTCGTGCAGATTGTAAATGAAATTGCTCAGTAAATGAATGGAAGAATGTAAGAGACACATTGATAAGAAATTTAGGTTACTTGAATCTGATAATGAAACAAAAACTTTAACAAAAACAATCACAATATGAGTTGCGCTGCTAATAAAGGAGTCCTAAAATCAATTACCTTAAGGAATAGTTTTATGTATCTATTTAATTATTTTTACCTATCCGTGACTTTGGAAGGAGAGATGTTGGGTTGCCGGGGAAGCAATGGCGTCGAACCAACATTTGTGTGGAATAGGTGAGGGAAACCCCAGTACCTCGACTAGTTCGGGTGAGGCGGGTTTGAACCTATGCTCTCCTAATCAGCGACATCATTTCGAGTCGAATACGCCACCACTGGACACTGCTGTCGGTGATAGTAACAGTATTAGAACACTCAACGTCCAGACGAGAACGTGTTGTTATGGATACGCGGTAAACAACGCAGCATTATTATTCATGAGAGAGAATATATTAGTTCTCGGAAGCAAATGATTAACGCAGATGTCTTCAAGGAAAAAAAAACTCGCATAGAGATGATGTAGACATCAGAAATCCAATAAGAGAACTAAACCCAACTACTTCTTTCATTCTTCGTGGTTTTGAAAAGACCGTCGTTAGTATGATTTAAGGTAGTGCTAGCTTATGTAGAATTAAATCACTAAAATATCTGATATCGTTAATAAACAGAGTAGCATGAACTTATTGTGATTTTAACTTGACAAACATAACCTCACCGGCCATTCTAAGGAAAGAATTGCAATTACAATTCACGGTGTAATACATTGCATCTTATGGAGAAAACAATAATTTTTAAATTGATGGAAGTTCACTTTGATTTGTAGTAAATGTTTCGTAATCTCTTTTACGTCATTTATCTATACATCTTTATTGTGGTGAGATGCACAAATCGCGAAATCGACGCGCTCTGACGCCATGTTTGTACTTTTGCCGCCATGTTCATTTCGAACGAGTCAAGCGAATTACCGAATATTGTTTATACTATTAACAGATAGAAACAAATCAAATCACGTTTTTTCATCATTACAAATCATAATGTTGCGTAATAAAACAAATACAATAAAAATTTAGAAACTTGTTGGCCTTAATCTAACTGGTAGTTTTATTATGGCGCTGGGCACTTTGTCCATTGAAAGCTCATAAAATATTTTTAATCCCTTAAACAGTTTTTTCGATACAAAACTAGCGGAATCTGATTGCTATTGTTTACAACTTTATCGTGGAATAGTAATGTTTAAATATTTGTATTGGCTTGAATTTTTTCATTTTACAACTGTTGATAAGTTACAGAAAATTATGTTTTTAATAGTTATACAACACAATTATATGCATCTAAATTTTGGGGGGTTCTTAAGAACAAGGAATTCTGAAACTGTGGATACCGCGTCCGTATGTGAAAACGGGGCAGGGTATATCTCATGAGAACAGGTGCTTTCCTTCTCTTTGACAATTATTTCGGTGGACTTTACCCTCACCAGGTCGAAAACGTACGCAGAAAATGTTGATTTTCGACAAACAACTTAAAAAAATGAAATTTTTTTTGGGGGATTCAGGGATAAAAAAATGTCAAGAATTATGTCTAAGGTGGATACGAAAATTATTATTAATTGAAACTCTATACCTATGATGCACATGTAGACACACTGATAAAATACCAAAATATCTATGTTAAAACTTGTATGTAAAACAATACGGGAGATAGCGAAAATTTTATTCTTTCACATCCCGTATTCTTGTTTGGTTCTTTGCGTTGAGATAAATCTTGGTATAAATCTTGTCAACGTTAATAATGCTGACGCTTCAAGGACCATCGATATACCAGTCAAATGCCAAGAGCTCGTAGCGTCGTCCGGATCGGATTCATTCCAGATTCTTCGGAGGGAATGTTAAGGAGATTCGGAGAACGCATTGACAACTGAAAGAGAGCAAATGCTCTCAAGAGGAATACAGAAGTCTGAAAAGGACGGAAGGAGTCGAGAAAATGCCAATCGATTTTACGAACGCTTCCACTTAGAATCTGACTCTGCAATGAGAATTCCTTCCAATAATGATACCAATTTATCCATTCTATTTATTTCTTTATTCATTACTAGCTCATTTTGTCCGACGTTGCATGAGGTGACGGTGCATGTAATATTCTAAATACAATACGTTAATTTCCATAATTCTCTGATTTCGTGTTATACAATTTTCATCTTTGCTATATCAAAAATTTAGGAAAATATTTAATGGAATAATTATATCTGATATTAAGTTATTCTATTAAAATACTTTAGTATAGAGATATGAACTGTCTTTAATATTACAGGGACAATAGTAAACTACATGTCGGGATCTTATCCCAGATTCACAAAATGACTGTAATAAAAATCCTGTCTAAAAGTTAAAATGCATTTTTTATCAAACAATTTTGTTAGAACAAAAACAGTATCTATTAAGAGCGCGCACAAACGAAAATATGAGTATTATAATTGTAGTTATAAAAACCCGGTCAATCCTGGCCCGAGTTTTTCTCCAATGTTCCTTTGACTAGTGGCGAATTTTCAATGGCCAGTTCATTAATAGTTTTGTTATTATTAATATCGTACTTCACTGAACATTTTGGAGTAATATATGGATAATAAAACATAATTATTAAATAATTTATTTTATAAGTATTAAATCCATAACTATCCTTGTGATTGATGGGATGGTCCCTTGTTTGTTTCCGGAGACGGAGAGTAACTTAGTTTATTGCCTCCCACGTGGTCATACGCCGTTTGCAACATACTTTTTTATAATAAAGTTTGACTGTTTACTTATACTTGTTGCCGTCTTAGTATTCTGAACCATCAATTTTATGATGAGACGCATTTTAAGGAGTCGTGAGTTAGTATGATAAAACATGACGTTATGCAAGTCAAATGCAAATGTAGTTGACAGCTGTTCATTCCTTATAGTGATACCCTTCCATTGCCCCCAATTGTGGAGAGGCGAAAGGATATTGGCTGTCACATTGCTTCTTTGGGGCCTGAAAGGGGCTCGCCAACTCCAAACGGCGCTTTCGTAATCTTCCTCCGACAATGTGAATGTGTCTCCGCATAAAACATTTATCTAATAATATATTTCTATTACTTTTTCTAATTTCCTTCCGATGGACATAAATACTCGGTCTTCTTCCGAATTAGTTCTTTTAATTCCCAGACACGAAACTCAGAAATTTTCTCGTTCTTTCTCTATCGAGG
>NNCF01128443.1:201820-214867 GCA_002313205.1 Laupala kohalensis
CCCTAAGGCAGAGGCGGATTCAAAAATTTCAGCAAAAGTTCCTAGATAAGATAAAAAGTTAGCTGCAAGTTATAATACATATATAATGTCAATATGTTTGTAATTTAACGCAAATATGTTTGTAAATTTACATGTACAAGTTATTATCGAACTATAGATTATTCTGAGTATAGTGTTTAAAAATCATAAGAGTTGAAAAAAAACCCACTAAATTCACGATTTATTGTTACAAAAACACGCCCCTAGAAAAATCCTAGATAATCTGTATAAGAAATCCGCCTCTACCCGAAGGAAAACCGGGGAAGTTATATCAGTCACGATCGCAGTTCGAAAAGGATAAGCTCCTGATGAAATAACTCATCTTTATGATTGCAGCTTACGCAGTAAACGCGAGCAATTACTGTATCATTTATTATCTGTACTCATATTTGTTAGCAGAATAATATATTAATACTGTTACTAGTAACCTCATTGTGCGTGAAAATTATTGCAACATATCAAGACACGTTTGAAACCGAGATCACTGATCTCGGGAGATGAAATAATTCGACCGTAGTCTCCAGGAAAGCTGTTGATTCTTCACAGGATGGATATCCTAGTATGTTTTTTTAAGTTGTAGACTTTGTAAATGGGAAATGTAGGGTGCTATTGGAGCGATGGGAGGTGGGTGGTAGAGTTATTGTTAGTAGATTAACTTGGCCCACTTTGAGATGTTAGGAATAATTAGTAATAGTAAGCGTTATTGATACTAGAAAGTGGATAGAAAATGGATGAGTATGCTTTTCAATCGTCACGGCTATATATGAGCTGCGACACCGAAGTGTAAATCCCGCCGGGCATTGAACCCGGAAAGTCTTGGTGGTGAGCAAGCATGCTAGTCCCTGAGCCACAGAAGGTGGTGTCCTCACTTGTTCCGAGCATTTGTTAGCCATTGTGACTGAAGGGCCGCCCTCTCTCCTCTATTGCAAGGTGTACGTCAGATTTCATTATCAGAAATATGTCACGTTATTACGAAATATTATTTAAACATCATACACTTGGTATCAAAATATATTTTTCATCTTAGTACTGCGACAATGTTATGATTTCAATCGTTTAAAAAATTAATCAGTCCAGTCCCAGCCTTACGTTTTAGGAAATTTTTGTTAAAACGTTTAAAATAAGGTATCGTCCTTGCGTTTCCACCACTTTCTCCCGAAACTGCCCTTTTATCCCTCAGGAATATTCAATATAGTATACATTTTATTCATTAACATCCGTCATTTTTAAGTTTTAAATTTTTTAAAGACCTTTTATAAATAAAACAATTCGCTTCAAAAAGAATTTTGGCCTTCATTAAGTGTGACCATAAATACGATATTCGTAATATCCTAGTAATCCCAGCGATGTTGAAAATGTAAAAATTTCTAACGTATAACAACAGAAAAAGGCAGAAAACGTTAAAATAAATAACACAAGATTGGGAATGGTATAGTAATTTTTACTGGTTTTTATTTATCCTTTTTACTCGATGAATGTATGACACCTAAAAAAATAGGAGTTGAACGAAACCATTCGTATGACACTAGAACATTTTAATGGAACCAGTAAATATAAGTATTCCAACGCCGCACATCGATTTATCCCTTCGCACGCCATTCGGACACGTGTCCGTTTCCCACGAGACGAAAGCGAACTGAGAGACGAGGAGATGCAAATGCGGAAGAAAGAACCGAAGGATGGTGGAGCAGCTGACGCAGGTCTTCGAATATTAAGGTATTGTGTGCGTCAAAGCGACTAGGCCTAAGTACCCCCTAAAAAATATTTGAAATGATAGTTTGAACCATTCTCCGTCCAATGGCGATGAATTTTCATACCTGTACGGCGCAAAATTTTGAATTATTTTACATTAAATTACTATGGGTTTATACGGAGAATCTTTCGCGAGGTTATGTTTTTTTTCTGGTATCGGCTTAACATAGCGAAAAAACCTACTAAAACATAGCAAAAGAAAAAAGACACAATATAAACCATAAGATTTTCATACCTTACGGGGCATTTTTAAGAATAGTTCACCAAAGACTGTGGGAAATACTATTCTCACAACGGAAATGGCAGTCGCATCACGTGAACGAAGACAATGCGACCCTTGTCAAAGAACGAGTCAAACGACAGTCTAGATTAATTATCAAGTTTTAAAATCAAAAAATAATTATCATCAATTTTTAAAAAATCAGTAGAATGAATTATTAATTAATAAGAACGACTTAGGTGAATATTTCGCAACTTTCGCTTCGTGAATAGTCGGCAACTTGACTTCAGTAGTAATACCTTGCGCACCTAATACCTTAAAAGCAGATCTGAGACGCCGGCAATATCGGTAGGTACCGGCTCCCTCTCGCGCCAGGGCTCAGAGAAGGAAACGACCTCTTGATTTAACGAAGGTTTCCTACTGTCCCCCTTCCCCTCTAACCCTCCTTCCACCCACCACCACCCTCCAATGTTACTCGCGAAGCGATCAATTTCGTCCAATCATTGCATTTCGCACCCAAAAGGATGAAATCGTTTTACGCTGCGTAACGATGACATAAGAAGGGTTAGTTTTTCTCTTACGTCACGTTATAATAACATAATAATATTAATTTATTAGTCTGCTAGTGAGCAATGCTCGGTGGCAGATGGAAAAGAATACATACATTATAAAATAATACGAAGTTAAAAAGCAAATCATCAATATCTATTAAAAAATCTATAAAATACATACACAAACGGAATAGAATGCTTATAAAATTATTACACATGGTTACATCGAAATAAGAGATTAAATGAGATTTAAGAAATTAATTATCTACATGAGGCTCCTACGAGCGTATATTAACAAACATGCACAAAAACATTTTCGCTTGCAAACAGTTACGGAAACACACTCATACGTACAAACACGCTCAATATACACGCACATGTCATTACTCCTCCTATACCCTTAATGTAAAAGTAACTGCTATAACATAAATTAAAGAAATTAATAACTATACAACAGAAAAACCAAAATAGGGTTGCTGATAACAATCATGTACACTTCAGTACTTTCTCTCTGAGCATTTTCTAGACCCTTAGACTCCAATCACCTCACTACACTTCACATGTGCTCCTATTTCGACGAAGCAAGAAGACGGTTGCGGAAACATTTTACTCTTTTTGGTAATTTCTAAAGTGTTGCAGCAGGTAAGTTATTCCCGTCTGCAACGGTTCTATTCACAAAGGAGATACACTGCGTAACGGTGACATAAGAAGGGTTAGGTTTTGTGTTATGTAACGTTAATGATTAAATAGTATTTTTACATTTTTTTTATTCTTTTTCTTGGTATGGGAAGATAAAACTAGCGTTGCGTACTAAACAGAGGGTGAAAGATGCACAGTGGAATCCCTCTTACAGAGTCTCGGATAAACCGGCGTGTCCCGAAGAACACTTTGATAGCGACTCAAACATTGATTACTGACAAATCAAACGACCCTATTTTTTATGAACAGACATATTTACTCTAAAACACAAACAAATGAAATAACATATACAGATGATCCATAAAAGAAGATTGAAACGTTGTTTATATTCATTTATTTATTTGTTTTTTTAGGGTAAATATATATCTGTTCATACAAAAAGAGTCGTTCGATTTGCAATAATTATGTGTGCAGAGGGAAAAAATGACTAATTCAAACATTGATTGTTTGACGGGGTTTCGCTGGAAAATAAACCGGAGTGTCGCGACTTCAGACGTACAATGTTTTTGTATTGTGACGTATTGCAGAACGGAAAGGGTGGGAGAGCGAATTCGCCTGTTTGATTCCCCTCTTGCTTCAGAGTCTATTTTTACTGCGAATCAATTTTCTTGTGTTCGTTTATGAGTTAGAATGACATCTCATTTATAAGTAGTACAAGATTTTGTCATTCTGTCATTATTTATTGATGCAAAACTCTTCTTCGAATAGTTAATACAATAATTTTCAATATAATATGAAATAGTGACTGTTTTCAGCCACCGCTCGCCAAAGGACCCTGGGGTATGCCAGCTTTCTCATTTCCTGTTACTATTTCATATTATTTTGAAAATTATTAACTTTTCAAAGAAGAAGGATTAATTTTAGAATGATTCAATTTATATTTATTCTGTAATTCATATTTTGTAAAAAAAAAATTCTGGCACTGAAGATGGCAGTCATTGCATCAATAAATAATGACAGAATGACAAAATCTTTTACTACTTATAATGAACATCAATCTGTCAACATGCGACTAATTCCTCCAATGACATCTTATTTGCCTTATTATTCGTGATAACCTGATGTAACTGTAGGCTTGTTTTGGACGAACACTAATTTTCACGGGAACCACTCATTACTCGTCCAAACGGGTAACCGTCTTAACCCGTCCAGACAGGTTAAGACGGATTCTACTACAGGTACAGGTGCGTTATGAAGATAGTGCTACATTTTATTATTGTTCAGAACTTGTGTCGGGTAATACATAGTTTTTATAATTTAAGTACCACTTTGAGATGACCCTGGAACAAAAACTACTGGACAAAATATTATCAAATATATTGTAAACTAGTACCAAGTTTGGTGACATTCCTTAAAACAGTTTTCCTTTTATGATCATCTTACCGTAGAACTTAAATTTTAAAATGATGTTTTAACATTTTTTAAAAAATTAATCAATAACGTTTTATTGTAACCAGTGGCGGATCCTTGGGGGGGGGGGAGAGCTATAGCCCACTTAACCCCCCAATGGACCAGAACCTTAACAGATAAAATTGAAATTGATAAATGGCATACTTTGTAAAAGTGTTTCCAGATTAATAATTGTTATTAGTTATAATTTTCATTGTTATTAATACTATAAATTTATTGTTATTAATAATACCATATTAATAACTAATAAATAATTGTTATTAATAGTACCATAATGTTATTTGTTAATTATTTATTTGATGCATTTCATTGAAAGGTAATATTTATACAATTTGTATTGTAAAACTAATATTTTTAAACAAAACTGCTCACAGGTTAGGCTTCCCCCCACTTGATTACGGTCCAGAACCGCCACTGATTGTAACTACCGGTAATCCGAACAACATATAACTGAAGATACCGAATGGGAGTAAAACTTTAAACCTCAAGAAGTGTAATAAAATTTTCGAAAGTTGAAAACTCATAAATATTAAATTTCGCTGTGCTGCACTCCTTGAATAAGCAGAGACTCAGCTGCAGCCAGCAGCGAAATAACTCACGGCCTTCATCAGCGTAATGGCAGTCGCAGGCGAGACAATCGGAGGCGTGGTGGGGAAGCGAATCGATGATTGGAAGGGAGATATGACAGAGGTGAAAGAGCGGGTTCACGTTAACACGTCAGTTCGAACTCATCCACTTCTGTATTTCACGTATACTATATCTCGCCATTGTAAATAGAGTATTTTTAATAATAATGATTCGTGCAATACAAAATTACTTAAGGGAGTACCAGCGTAGATAGAACTAAATCACAAAAATATCTTAAATCGGCGTAAATAAACAGAGTAACATGTACTTATTATGATTTGAACTTGAGAAACAACATAACCTCACTCCGACCATTTAAACGATATAATTGCAATTACAATTGGTAGCATTGCGTCTCATGCGTCAAAAGCTTATCTACAAAAGAAGACAAATTTACTTTGAATATTTAGTTAGTTTTTATGTCACCGAACATCTGAGAAACATATTTCACTTTTTCCTTTGAGGTGAGATGCTTAAATCACGAAACCGTTGCGCTCGGCCGCCATGTTTGTACTTGATGCTCTTGTGCTTCATTTCAAACGAGTCAAACGAGCTTCTGAATATTGTTTGTACTACATTATTAACTGATAGATGCAAATTAAATCATTATTCTTCACCATTCTTATTCATATTGTTGTTTTTTATGATAATTACAATAAAAATTAAGAAAACAATTATACTTCTTAGTGATTTGACTAACTTGGAGCAATGGTTTCTCCTTAAGTAAATGTTTATCAGTGTTTCTTAAGCTAAATCTCATAGAGTTTTCCATTTTCTGCTCTGAATGTGCACTAATAATGTTCCATTTACAGAGAAGTCGTACCTGCGACTGCGAGATGTGGTAGTTCCATTAGTCTAATAAGGCGCACTCTCCACGCACTAAAAGCAACCGGACTTCCTCTGACGATTGTCTCAGTTTAGGGACTGCACTATTGTTGAGGTTAGGTCAGTCTGTGGATGACGCATCAATGATGGATACTACGAGTTTATTGCAAATACTGTCTTCGTCTAAAATCTTCGATCCTCTCCGCTTACTCTAAAAACGCGTATACCTTTCTTTTCTCGTATAAAACCAAAAGGAATAGCAATCATTTCATTGCAGTTTAGTTTATGTATTATATTCACTTTTAGATGTTTTTATCCACTATCTGAGGACTTTAAAATAAAATTTCATAACAGTGGTAGAATAATTTAAATAGGTGACAAATTGCGACATTCTGAAAGAATACACTAAAAAGCTAAAGATATTCACGAATACTATCAAATTGGCGTGTGTTGAAGTAAAAAATAAAGTAAAACGTTGAATTTTCAATCTTTTTATTCAAATATTAATTTAACAATGACCCATATATTAGTTATTATTTATTTCAATCATTGTAGTTTCTCCAAATTTTGCGACTAACATTGGCCATAGCCGAATCGTACTTCCTGGATGCAACAAAGATGTTCCATTTACTTTCTACACTACTTTTTTTCTTTATTGTTGTATTTGTAACATACATACCTACAATAAGAGTAATAATAATAATAATAATAATAATAATGATGATGTCTTTATTACGTGACGAGGCTCGGACCATCTGACCCGCTGTTCCGCCTAACCACTTACAAACATACTGATTGATGATGATTGAGATGTTCCATCCATGTCGATGCTTCCTCATTTGTCACTTCGGTTACGGTTAGCCAGGTCTGCTTTGGATCTGCAGCTTCTTTTTCCGCATCTGGTCCCCACACTCCCATTGACTCGTTGAAAGTGAAGGTTGCGACGTCATTATGACGGATGGACGGGAGTTGCTCGCGGAGTTTGGGAAAGTTGCTACCTCAATCTTGGATCTATTCTGAGTGGTCTTGGACTTCTGGATGTCTGTGTCACATTTGGCTGTTTAGACCAGATCCGGACTTGGCTTCGAAGTCACATTCGATGCAGTTGTTTGTCTTCTTCTTCTATTTGTTTCTGTTGTTGTTGAGTTTGTTGTTCCAAGGGATGTCGTATGGGCTTGTGTTAAGTGTGATTGGACATAGCCCCTTCCTCGTCTGCCATCTCGAGTAAATGGGCAGAGAGGGCATTTCCAAGTGTAGATGTCGTCTTCTTGGCGTCTCTCTATTCTTCTTGCTTTTTTGATCTCCATGCTTTGCTTATGTTTTTCTGTTACTAATTCTGTGATTTTCTCCCTCCATTCATTTCTGTTTGCAACTAGGTTCCTCCAATTGTGCATGTTACCATTTAAGTGTTCTTTTACTGTGTCTGCCCAGCGCTTTTTTTGGCTTTTGCTGCGGTCTTTTGCCTATTGTGAGTTCTGAGAACGCAATTCGTTGGGGTAATCTATGTTCCTCCATTCTTCTGACATGATCAGTCCATCTTAGACGTCTTGTTCTTATGATGTCTTCAATTGTGAGCATGTTTTCTTTCTCAAGAACGGTTTCATTTGGTATTTTGTCTTCCCATTTTATGTGTGATATAGACCGGAGATATCGGAGGTGGAATGCGTTCAGTTTATCCTTATGACTTTGAAGGAGTGTCCATGTTTATGATGCATACAGGAGGCAGCTAAGCACTATGGTCTCATATATTTTAAGCTTTGTGTAAGACGTCAGATCATGAAGTATCAACACTCTTTGATACAGTCTTCCGAATGCTCTGCTTACTGCATTATTTCGGTCTTCTACGTCGGAGTTGGCTATTCCATTGGAAGTTATTTGGCTGCCTAGGTATTTGAATGCACTCACTGTTTCAATAGGTGAGTCATCAATGGTAATGGCCACGGGTGGACAGTAAATGAACATGCATTTTGTCTTCTCTTTGCTGACTTGTAGTCCAAGTCTGCGGGTAGTTTCGGTGAAGGTGTTTAGAAGTTCTTGAAGTCCTTCAGAAGAGTCAGCTACGAGAGCACAGTCGTCTGCAAACAGGAGGTCTTGAATCTTTTGGTGTTTTATTTTTGTTTCTGATTTCAGGCCTCTTCTAGAGAACGTTCCGTAGTCTCTTCGGTAAATGATGTTGGTTCCATGTGGACATCTTTGATCGACGTTTTTGACTATGACATGGGTGTTTATAAGGAAGAGCATCGGGGTAGAGACGCAGCCTTGCCGCACTCCAGTCTGAACAGTGAACGGAGGTGCTTCGGAATTTTCAGTTCTTACTGTTGCTGATGTTCCTTCATGCATTGATTTGAGTATTGTCAGGACGGTCGGTGGGCATTTAACTCGCTCTAATATGCTTGCTCATATACACATATACATACATGTAATAGGAATATTCATCGGATCCGATGTTGCCAATTCCTCAATTGCTGCTTTGGATGTCAGGTTCCTCTGGTGACTGATAAGTCCAGCTCTGGATTTACATATTCTCTGGCACGCTCTGCATCGATGTTGGTCGTTTGGAGGTGTGTCCAATGGCTGAGATGTTGAATTTTGTCCTGGCACTGTTGCTAGTTGTTGCGTTTTTGTTCGATTATGGTTCGTTTGTGATTGATTTCTTGCTTGTTGCATGATTTTGATGGGTTGTCTTTGTGCAGCTTGATGTGTGTCTTTGTGTTTCGTTCTCATATGGCTCTGCTACCCAGCCTTCGATTTGTACGTCGTGTCACATATTGTACATACATACATACATACATACATTACACTTAGAATAATGAACAGGAAACGATACACTTATTTTTACATTTAAAATTGCATAAACTAAAAAAGTGAAAACAACAGATACAATAAACATTTTTATACTACGACAAACAGACCAGTGCAAGTATTACCACCCACAATCAAAAGCTATTTGTATTCTCAATAATATTATGATCCACATTTGTATAAAAGATTTTTCATAAAAACAATAAACTTTTAAAAAACAGGAAGAACTAGATTAGATATAATAAAAATGCAAACTAAAATAATAAATTTTAAAGAAATTTTAGAAGAATTTATATTTTAAAAAATATAGCTTACTCAACATAAATCATCAAAGAGTTCATTTTATGTGACGTGAAAATAAGATGAATTTGAGAAACAAATTTTAAGCTGACTGGGTCACGTGTTAGAGGAGTGAGGTGGTTTTTATTTCAAAACCATTCGATTTTGGCATGTGAAAATTTTTCGTTACCGGCACCGAAATGCGTCGGTTTTAAGGATTTCAATATTAATCAAACCCAGACACTAATCATAATTTTTTTGACAAGCAAGAGAGCCATGTCAAACATAACTTCTGACGAAATCACAATTCAAAACAAGTATTAGGTTAGAAGTATACAGGTCTAAATATAAATTTATTTTATTTTACGGTACAGAAATAGTGAAGTTCTNTTACGTTACAGAAATAGTGAAGTTCTAATGCTGAAAATCGGCTCCAAAATATCTCAAATGTACGAATTAGCTAATCAATTTTAATAATGTGAATTTAATGAACCTTCGTGCTACGTAACTAAACATTGAGCAAATTTTTATCGACCGTATCCGACCTAGCAACGCAACAATAGGAACATTTGTACCGTAACTCTTTTGTTTGGCAATATATCCTTGTCGGTTGAGCCAGACAAAATACTTCCGATATTTCCCAGCTAGTAGCTTTTTGTTCAGTGCTGTCAGCTCTCATGATGTACAATGTTGTGATGATACCGGTGGAGTTACATATAAATTTATTAGCAATCTTTGTGCACGTGTTTGACGTGTAGATGGAACATGCATTTGGCGAAAGTGCTCTGTGGCGACGCAATGAGTTACTGTTTGTATAATGTGGAACGTATTGAGGCAAGGACGAAGTCATTGTATTCCAGGTGCTTCCAAGCGTGAAACAAAGTGTTCTTAATTGCATTCATTGGAACAAATCAGTAAAAATAAATAAAGTTTTGATACGCGTGGAGCTGAGATTTCTGTGAAAGTAAATATTTTTACGGACGGCGTTCACTACATTTCGAGGAAAATTACCGTACATGACACAAGATGTTAAAATACATAAATGAATACTAAATTGGAATGTATTACATGTTGCTCCACCCAGTATGCATAAAATAATAACAATTATTCATTGCAGAAGAATCGATTCAATTCTACCGAGATTCATTTGAAGAATTTATTTTTAATTTATTCAATTTAAGATGTCTATAATTATGTTTATATTTTCATATGCATGTAAAATTTTACAGTTTTGGAATAACTGGTCAAAAACACACTCAAGAAAAAAACTAAAACGACAATCCGATGTTACTCGAGATTTTTCTAGTGTTTTACGATAAAAACACAATTTAAAATTATGTCAACTATAAATAGAATTGTCTTCGTTCCTTGTAATTTATTATAATTAGAAAGGATAATTTATAATAATAAAAGTCGTTTATGAATATATTGCAACGAATAGATAGGTTGATAGTTAACAACGTGAAATGATGAAAGGAGCTGTTGAAGGTATTAATTACTACGAGATAAAACTTTGTATTAGCACTAGCGTAAGTAGAATTAAATCACAAAAAAAAACAGAGTAACGTGTAGTTATTGTGATTTCAACGTTAGAAAAACATAACCTCACTCCGGTCATTTAAATAAAATAAAAGCAATTACAAATGATAGTGTAATACATCGCGTCTTATGGAGAAAACGCTTGCTTCCCAAAAATGATCAACTTTTAAATCACGAAAGATAAGGAAGATTAGTTTGATTTGTAGTACATTTTCAGTGGTATTTATAACCTCACTTTTATCTATANTAGGTCACCGGACATCAGAGAAAGCTATTTAATATTTTCGGAGGTGAGCTGCGTAAATCACGAAACGGTTGCGCTCCGCCGCCATGTTTGTACTTAGTGCTCTTACGCATTTAAAAGAAGCCAAGCGAGTTCGTGAATATTGTTTGAACTATATTACTAACCGATAGATACAAATTAAATCGTGTTTTCTCTTCGTTATTATTCATATTGTTGTGTTTTAAAACAATTAGGATGATCAGAAAGGTAACATTTATACATCTCAATTATTTGACTAACTTGCAGTGCTGGTCCCACGTTAAGCGAATTCGTTATTCAGCTTCAATGGACTGTGAAAACAAGAGAGGTGTAATGGAGATAATATATGACTGCGAGAGTCTCCTAAACAAGCGGTTCCCAACTTAAAAAAATAAAATAAAATAAATCGACCTTCTTTTCACGTGACCCCAACAAAAAATAAAGTTAACTAACGATTGTGGACTTACGGGACAATTTTTTATTCATCACTTATTATTAAACAATTCATTTTTAGGAAATAAAACTGAATTATCTTCCACAATTTGAAGTAACATGTTTTATCACAAAAGAGACATGTTTCGGGGAGCTTTCCTCTTTATCATTTACTGTTCTTCGAAATGAATACTCTAATTGAGATATTTCGATACAATCAATCTTTAATTGAGACAGAATTATTTAGGTTTATCACATACGGCGACGAGCCGGGAATCGAACCCGGGACCCCTGCTATGATCGCAGGGGAGTCCACCACTACGCCACACAGAAAAACCGTTGAGGTGCGTTGCGGCAACCATGTACAGTTGGCAGCACTACGGAAAGGGGACAGTAAGCTGTAAACAAGCACGCTATTCAGTAATAACGGAGGAGTGGAACGGTAGACAAAGAGCTATCGCGGTAAAAATGTTTTACGAAACCGACGATAGTTTGGAAGGTGCGCAAAGGGAGTTCCGTCACTCTATCAAATTAGGGCGTCACGGTCGCGTTCCTTCAAAACGCGATAAAAACTTCGCTTCAAAACTTTGAAGAGACTGGTTCTGCTCTGAAAAAGAAACCGACAGAACGGCAGAGAAGTGTTCGTAGTCAACGGAATATCGAAACCGTACGCGTTTCAGTCTTACAGAGCCCACGCGTGAAGTTCGTAAGCAAGCAGCTGCGATCAGAGTGTCCCGAGAGAGTGTTCGCCGAATTCTCCGTTTTGATTTAAATCTTCATGCGTACAAGCTGCAAACTGAGCAACAACTGAAGGAGAACGATCGCCAGTTGTGATTATAAAGCTGTCAGCAAATTATGACAAACATAAACGAGGACAATGAATTTCTGGAGAAGCTGTGGATGTCAGATGAGGCCCATTTCCATCTTACGGGTGATGTGAACAAGCAGAACTATCGTTACTGGCCAGACAGCAACCCTTAAAAAGTTCATGAACGCCCTTTACACGCCAGCAAGGACACTATGGTGTGCAGTTTCGTCACACGGGGTCATCAGACCTTACTTTCTCCTAAATGAAGACCGGATCACAGCGACTGTCACTTCGGATCGGTATGTTGAGATGTTGACAACTTTTGTTACATCTGCATTGAACAATTTCCCACAACTTCATGAAACCTGGTTTCAGCAGGATGGTTTCGGCGACATCGCACACTGCAAGGCAATCAATTGCGGCAGTGCGAGAATTGTTTGGTAATCGTGTCATCTCAAGACTCGGTGACATTCCTCAGTCCCCAAGATCACCGGATTTATCCGTTTGCGATTTTTTCTTGTGGGGACTACCTCAAGTGTCGACCATGGACACTGGAGGAATTGAAACAAAGAATTAAAGAGGAAATTCGTGGTATCCCAGCTGACATGTTGCAGCAATAAATGGGGAACCTGAACAACAGATTAGAAGAATGTATACATAGACAAGGACGCCATCTACAGGACATAATTTTCAGAATTTGATAATAATAAATTTATTGTCAAAAAACAGTACAAACTGCCATGTATGACCACGTGGAGGACAATAAACTAATTTACTCTCCGGAAGCAAGCAAGGGACGTAT
>NNCF01128443.1:227413-239377 GCA_002313205.1 Laupala kohalensis
GAATAATATTTAGCAATGAGTGTAAATGGACCAAGCAGACGTAGAATACACTTTTCGTAAACCGAAATAAAAGATATGATAATGATAAAATACATAGGAGGACAGCAAACGCATTGCAAATACGAAAGTACGTCAATTTCTGTCTATAACGAAATTACTTTTACATAACACTTTTACGATATTTTTTCTCACTCTATTCTGCAGATGGAAAAACGTAATGAGAAAGTACGTGCAATGGTTTTGCACCACTAGTTTTTTGTATTTAAATTTACGTCACCGTGGGAGGATGCCGAGTATCTCTGCCAATGATTCACGGCGCACATTTTGGGAATTGCTATCTCACGGTGGGACAGATTCTTTCTAAATATATTAATTCAGCTCACGGCGTGGGTTGATTTCCTGGACACTTTCGTGTGCAATTTGCATTGTCATGAGCATTCATTTCAAGAAACAATGCCCTCATAATCCAAGGTGAAAACACTTTTCAATCCCAATGTTCTTCACGTGAATTATAGAGATCTGTAGTTACAAAGAGAGAGAGAGAGCGGAAGAGTTCTCGCAATCAGAAGTGAATTCGAAACTAAATGTAACCGATGGAGCGAAAGCGCTGTTGTCAAATGTCTGCTGCCAGGGGAGGCCAAGCATAGCTGCCTCCATTCCAGACTATATTTCACGGCATTCACTTAACGTCTTATCTAAACCGTTGGAAACTTTAGACAGCCTCCTTGCTGTCCAAGGTTAGCTGTCAAGCCCTCAGTCCGTCACAGTTGGGATATCCGTTACTTCCGGTTCTACGAATCGACTGATGTAGACGTTATAACCCAGATACAAATTTATTTATTTATTTATTTATTTAGTGTCTTTTGGCGAGGTTCAGACCATGAGACCTGCTCCTGAGAAGACCTGAGAAGGTTACAGATCAAGCACTCTCCGTCACAGTTGGCGTATCAGTTTCTGTCTGTTTTATGAATCGGCTAATGTAGGTTTTAGCATCCAGACGTAAACTCACTAAGATTCTGCTGACACGAGTAATACGCTCACGCATCTACAGCGAGTGGAAGAGTCTGTAATTTCGCAATGCTCACATTGGCTCCTCGACTTCTGTCATGTGGTCTTTACACTCCTCTCTATTTACTTCTCTTTCACATCGAACATTGTACTTTCCTTGCCATTCCTCGTTATTACAAGGACCTGTTACATGACAAGGTTTCTCTCAAGATCTACGTGAATTGATCTGTGTATCACGTTCTGTACATTCGAAGCGACTATTCTCTGTCTCATCTACAGGGGGGGATTTTTAAATGATCTATTTTCCACTGAGCCTCTCATCGTTGCTGGCTTTGCAGTAGAATACCCGAACCTCGACTAAACGTATTATGATTTATCGAGGTCAGATTTTGAATATTGTTAAAAATTAACGGAAATAGGCCCTACTACATGAGAAATCAGTCCATTGCGGCGTTGACGAGAAACAGTAGCAAAAAAAGTGAGACTACTTATTTCTGATAGCAGACACCCTAACTCAAAATCCTTTCCAAGAAATCTGAAGATAGTTCGGGCGAAACACAATTCTTGTAAAAAATAACTCTTATTTGTAATCTTGACTGATTTTATTGCGATTCCGTTTAGCGAAAGCGATGTAGGAGGAAGAGATTTCGTTACACTATTGCGAAATGACATGGATACTGTTGTATCAGGATTAACGATGAGACGATTTGAATGAAACCAAGACGAGGAGTTAGATAGAGCTTTTCGCGCATTGACATGTTTACATAGCATATTTGTGTCATCATCAAAGAGAATAATTTTGATCGTGATATCGGCGTGGTGGATCACATATCATTTACGTACACTAAACAGAGGATAGGGCCTAAAATTGAACCTTGAGTAACTCCGCAAGTAAGTGGCTGTGTTTCTGAATGGTAATATTGACGTTCTTCATTTTCAACATGGGTAATTTTAACTTGCCTTTCTTTCAAGTTAGCAACTGATTTGACAATTCACGAATGCCGTATGAGTGCAATTCAAAAGAGAAGGATTTCGTGATCGATTACCTCGAATGCTTTCAAATAATCAAGAAAAATACCTTGTGGATTATCTCCACGGTCAAGAGAATGGGTTACTTCATTTAGAAAAGAAAATATGGCGCTGTTAATTGAAAGGAATTTTTTGAATCCATTGAAGTCGCGAGGAGCCAAAGAGCGCGATATGTTTCCTAAAGACAGTTAAAGGAGAGAGAGAAAAGCACGGCTTGCTGGCAGATGCCCTGTAAGCTGCGTTTTCACGACGCCAATACGCAAACCAACAGTTGGCTTCCAGTGAATGGAAGGCAATACTTGGCTTCTCCAATTGACCTTGATCTTGTCCACATGTTGCAGCGCTTTGGGGAGGCCGATGTAACCGTGGCAACTAAAGGACGACTCCTGTTTTAAGTACCGCGGCTTGTAGTGATGGAGGGGGAGGTATTGGACGCCAATAGTTGAATTCAGTCAACTCCATATCACTCATTGGCGTCTCAATTGTGAAGGTCATTGACTGCTAAATCCGAGCCAGTGGTGTCCTTTTTTATTTTTTTGTGGGGTTTTACTATTCGTCGACATCGAGGTCATTAGAGCCCTAAAATTCTGTACAGGAAGGGAAAATGCAGTTACGCACTAGGGAGAGACAACATGACTCTCCCCGCGTGCGGGACTCGCCGAATGACTCAACCCTACCCACTAAAACCCTCCTGAATTACAATATAACAAGAGGAAAATGAAAGATGCCCCAGCCCTAATAGCGTCAGGATCGAAAAGAACAAGAGGTGACCAAGGAAGGTCAAGAAAGAGAAAGGAAGGAGCATAGCACAAGTGGAAGTAATGCCAGACTCAGCTCGGGTCCCCGTGTTCGCCAAACACGTACTTACTAGATGTAAGTCCCCTGGGGGGCCAGTGGTGTCGAAGTAACTATTGTCTTCCAGTCATAGGAAGCCAACTATTGACTTGCTTATTGGCATCGTGCAAAAGCGGCACTTGCCACTTACGCGCCCACAACAACTTTCATTCACTAAAAACCACACCGGAGCTGCACCTCAGAGAAGTATTCACACATAGGTGAAGAAGGAAACATAATCAGATGAATCAAATTGCTGTCTAGCGTAAAAATCATGCATACATGACAACCTTTGATGAAATAATTAAATATGAAAACGGACCAAAAATACACGTTGAGACAGGAACCTAACAATAGTCTGAAAACATATGTAGAAGATGAAAATAAAAAAATCAGTTACACGGTCTTACCAGGCATTACGTCGAGAAAAATGATATTTCTGAAACAGTATTCGAACAATATTCTCGTAATTGCTTCCAGCATTGCCAATTTATGAATGTTGGCACGACTACAATACTTTTCTTGTACAATATTTGTATAATTGGAAAGTAAAATTCGATTAATTCGAATAATTTTGGAACGTGATTGTTCCTAAATATCTTTGAACCCTCCCTAAGTCACATCTCATTGTGCAACCGATATCTTGCAAAGAATTCCACACTCGTGTCATGAGGATTCAACTGATTTCATTGGTCGCTTTCGGAAGCTTTGTGTAAACGTTACATGAATTCCACTGAGAGGTTTCCTGCGCCGCCTTTTGACAGGTTTCCATCTCATTCCGCATCCACGGAACGTCAACATTCGACAAGAGATTTTGTTAAGGTGGGACCAGCGCTCAGAGTGAGTCAAAACACTAAGAAGTATAATTGTTTCCTTATTTTATTGTACTTGTCTTGTAACACAACACTACGAATAATAATGAAGAAAATACATATTTTAATATCTATCTAATGGTTATTAATATAGTACAAACAATATTTAGGAACTCTCTTGACTCATTTGAAATGCATAAGAGCATTAAGTACAAACATGGCGACCGACCGGAACGGAATCGTGGATTACGCCTCATATCGTCTCAAACGAAAAACTGGAATATATTTCTCAAATGTCCTAAGGTGACCTATAGATGAAAGTGATTTTAAAAATACCACTGAAAATTTACAACAAATCGAAGTAAGCGTACACCACTTTCGTGATTTAAATGTTGGTCTTATTTGTTAAATAAATGTTTTCTCCATAAGACGCAATGAATTACACCATCATTTATAATCGCAATTACTTCACATAAATGACTGGTGAAGTATATTTTTCAAGTTGAAATCATCGCAAGTACATTTTACTCTATTTATGCAGATTAAAGATATTTCAGTGATTTAAATGAATCAATTGCAATTATAATTGATGGTATAATACATTGCGTCTTATGGAGAAACTACTTATTTTCAAAATGAGACCAAATTTTAAATCAGGAATGTCATGGAAGTTTACTTTACTTTAATTCGCAGTACATTTTGCGTGGTAGTTTGTACATCACTTTAACCTACGGCTCGCTGGACATCTGAGAGAGATATTTCGTTTTAGTACGCATAAATTACGAAACGGTTCCGGTCGGCCGCCATGTTAGTACTTAATGCTCTTTATGTATTTTAAGCGAGTCGAGCGAGATTCTCAGAATTGTTTATACTTCTATTAACTGACAGATTACATTAAATCGTGTTTTCTTTTCACCCTTATAATTCATAGTATTGTATTATAGAACATAATAAAAATGAAGAAGAAGACAATTCTACTTCCCAGTGCTAGTCCCTGCCATAGAACGAACACGGCGCGTTCGGAAGCATGGAGAAGCCATTTTACCGGAGTGTAGAACTCGCTCTGAATAAATGGACAGATAATTAATGTATTATTTATTAATAATAAGAAACGCAAACTAATGGGGTGTTATCTATTTCTTATTATTTTATCTTTTCTGATTTATTAATTAATTTAATTATATAATGTAATATGAACTTTGTAACAGAGTATGTAATGAAACGTAATTTGTAACTCTCTGCGTAATATTTGACG
Source organism: Laupala kohalensis (assembly GCA_002313205.1). NCBI lineage: Eukaryota > Metazoa > Arthropoda > Insecta > Orthoptera > Trigonidiidae > Laupala > Laupala kohalensis. The sequence continues at coordinate 232,352 of NNCF01128443.1, forward strand.
ATATTTAAAATTTGAATAATCAACTCCACTTAAAACTTAAAAATAAATTATTATTTATTATTATTATTATTATAGATTCTTTCTCAGTAGAAACTGGATACATTCACCAACCCCATAGATGGTATTGGGATTGGGTTTTATCGATACAGAAAGAAAGTTCATCCTGGCCTGTTCGATGTTATTAATTCAAAAAACTTCGGACGATGTGACATGTCTACGGGAGGACAGCATTTTGTGCAACCTTCGTAATATTCTTCTCGAGTCCTAGCTTTTCCGAATTATTCTGAAATCTCTTCGATAAAATAGTTTCGACGGATATCACTAAGGGGAAAATTTCAGCCTGACCTAACTTCCATATATTCGTGATCTCAATTGCGAGGTCCTCGTATTTCCTNCCTAACTTCCATATATTCGTGATCTCAATTGCGAGGTCCTCGTATTTCCTAACTTTTTCCGACTCAGTTGAAATAATGATGTGAGTCGGCGGAACAGCAATATCCATTATGGTGGGTGTCTTATTTTCCTTATCAATATGGGCGATTATAATCCACTGTCTTGTCCGTCAGCACAGGTCTACTACAGGACAATAGATTACATAGCCAATAGTCATATTATTATTATTTTATTCCGTTTAGGATCTCAGTTTTTTTCTGCTGGTCGTAGTGAGGTAAGGGCTACACCATGCACACTCACTCTGGATGATCCAAAAATTTTCTGACTATTCTTGATGTGTTGAGCAAAACAGCTTTCTGAAGTTGTACCTAAATGGTATTATGCAATTTTAACATGCTGATACTATTGTGGAGGGAGATAGGGATGACTCCTGTAGAGGACATTACTACCGGTACTATGTAAACTCTCTCCATGTTCCATATCCTTTGTATTTCTGCCTTAAGGTCACTGTATTTCTGATATTTTCCCTGAATTATTTTCTGAAGGTTGTGAGTGTTTGGCACAGCTATGTCTATCAAACAGGTTGTCTTTGTTACTTCATCTTCTAGCACTATGTCTGGTCTGTTGTTATGAATTGTACGGTCCGTGATTGTTGACCTGTCATAATATAATTTGAAGTTTGTTGATTATAAAACGTCAGCCGGCTCATATTTGTAATAAGGTGTGCTATTTTATATAAGTCAATACTTTAAAGCTAATGCTTGGTCAATTATATTAGCCACCTGATTATGGTGATGTAAATAATCAGTTTGTGCTAACATATTATAAGCTCCGGCTATATGTTGAATTGTTTAAGAAGCAGTTCCACATCTCCTGCACTTATCATTTTCCGTATGGGGATCCTGCATAATATATTTCTTATAATTCCTAGTGGGAATAACCTGATCCTGGATGGCCATAACAAACCCTTCTGTTTCAGGAAGAAGCTCCCCTCGCCTGAGCCATGCGTTCGACGCTTTCTTGTCGACATTGGGGTTGCTCAGGTCATGAGGGTGTCTTCCGTCAGCGCCATGCTCTTCCATTCCTAAATTTTTCTCTGCCTCTGTTGAACTTTTTTCACTGTCTAAGTTTGTAGATTCTAATAGGTTTAATGGAGTGTAATTGTTGTCTGAGCTGCAAATGCTGGCGTGTAGTGAGGATTCCTTCATCCGTTCGTAAGAATGAAGTTGAGCAATCTGTCTGTCTCGCTTCCGTCTTCATCTCTTGGAAATGTCATTCTCAGATTCCTTGATTTTGCGTGGTGTTTCCGATTGTATGTCAATTTTACCCGCAATTTTCTCTACACATTTTCCAAATCAGTGGTCGACCAAGATATTAAACCAAATGAATAAGTTAAAATTGATATTACATATGTGTTTATGGCCTTTATCAAATTATTACTATTTAGCTCTGTTCTACATATTCTCTCCAGTCTGGTGGTAAATTCCGATGCAAGAGTTATCTTGATTTTAGTATGTGCTATCATTTTTGATTGTTTTGTTCCTAGATACCTGTAAAACTCAAATAAGGTCATTAGCCCAATTTTACCCTGAACTGTATCAACTCCCTGAGGGTTTACTAAATCTTTACCTTTTACGACTACGAAAGATTCTACACTTTTCGAAGCCAAATTTTATATTAATATCCACTGAAAACTATTCCACCAATTGTATAAATCGTTGAAGTTTAATTGAGGATGAAGCATATAGCATCAAGTCATCCATGTACAGAAAATGGGATACCCGATGGCCATTTCGGTTATTGCCTACGCGATATCCGATATTGGTACGATTCAGTAAACGGGACAAGGGATTCAATGCCAAGCAAAACCAAAGTGGACTCAAAGAATCACCCTGAAAAATCCCCCGTTGTATCTTAATTTCAGAACTTATTTCATTTCCATTACCATCATAAATATGAATAAATGTTCTCCACTGTTTCATCATGTGTTGTAGGAATCCAATCAAAGCAGGGTGAATCTTATATATCTTAAGGATATCTATTAACCACATATGAGGTACCGCATCAAAGGCCTTCTGATAGTCAATATAACAGAAAAGATTTCTATTTCTCTGATGAGCTTCTTTGAGAATAATAGAATCAACTACCAGTTGCCCCTTGCATCCTTTCATGCCCTTTCTGCAACCCTTCTGTTCTTCAGTTAATATCTTCTGATTACTTAAATGAGGGTTTATTAGTCGTGTTACACAAGCAGTCATTATTTTGTAGACAGCCTGCAGGCAGGTCATTGGTCTGTACTTCGATGGGTCATTTGAAATTTTCCCCTTAGGCAATAAAAACGTTTTACCTTCTGTCAAAAACAACGGTATCATTTCAGGGTGTTGAAAGAAGACATTGATGCAATGAGCCAGATGGAGGTGAGTACACGTTAGTTTCTTGTACCAATAATTGTGTATGTTGTCACTACATGCGGCTNTATTATTATTATTATTATTATTATTATTATTATTATTATTATTGGTATGACCACATGGAGGACAAAGTAATTTACTCTCCGGAAGCAAGATAGGGACCATCCCAACAATTCCGATGAAGGGACCGAAGACACTGGCGAATTTAACTTTTTAGCTCCCCCCAGGCGTTAAACATTGAACCCCCCTAAAAAGAATACAAACTGTTAGCTGGATATAATATACGAAGAAAATTTAATATCTGTTAATTTCGAGAAATTGTAATATCACATTTATTTCATAAAAACTCACCCATTTATTATTCAGACAATATTGCTTATAAAATGTGAAAACAAAAATCACTCAAAATTCGAGATTTATAATACCGATAGAATTAATAACACTGCCTAACCCCGAGAAATATGTATTAGAATACATTTAAATAAATAGTTAAAAACTTACGACCTGTTTTGGANTTTATATTTCGTTAAGAACTCACTACGTTTCGACGTGGATTAAATGTGTCGTCAGGTGATCAAGAAGTGAAAAAAGGTGGTAAGTTTTTAACTATTTATTTCAATAGATTACTTAATGGGCGTTAATAGTAGTAGAATTAGTTCTAGAATATTGACTGCGCCCCTTTCACCTTGATTGGCAGTCCTAGACACCAGAAACAATGGCAGGCCTATTGACCAAACCAGTTGCATAAATCGAGATCTAGTAGTATGATAAATGAGTCCATTGTATTCAAAGCACGAGAAGTGTGAGGAGGACCGGCATTAATTAAGCCGAACAAAAGGCGTTCGGTCGACAAATTCAAGAAGCGACACTCTTTTGTTGTACGTTAAGGGAATTACTTTCTCAAGTACTGAAGACTGCACTAGTTGAGGTGGACTTCACTATGCTGAAGGCGAAACAGTTCAAATTTAAAAAATCTGCTTTGATGAATACCGGGCACATTTGTTTTATATGTTTCGTCATATTTTCGTTTACCGTTAAGGTCAACGTCGTTGCATTTCTTAGAAGTTTTCCACTCTTCCTGAACGATCTTCTAAATAAAATATTCACTTGTTCATAGAATATGAAAATAATTCACTCATAAACAAGGAGTGCGATAAATGGAATGCCAGTTTCAGATCAAATACTTATCTTGTTTATCTGCGTTGCCTGTCATGTCTGTACAATAGAATTTGGCATTTTATGTTTCTCAAAACTCCAACTTTGAGAACCTAATAAGAACCTTTCAATAATCAAAACAATGCTATCATTTCTGAAAATAATAATAATAATCAAAATTTATCTGTTTCAATAATTATACAAAATGTTTTCTTTTGTACAGAAGACATAAACAACACAAGAACAATGACCTTCACCTTTATATATTGTAAACTACAAAAAAGCAGAACTACAAAATTGCAGTTGTTCTCAAAAATCCTGGAAAATCTCTTCTTCAAGCGACTTTTAAACTTCTTATCGCATAATGATGTTCTTAAACGATCACCACGGTTTCAAAGAATCATATCCAATTAACAAAGTTATATTTTCCTTTTTTAATGACCGTGGAGATAATTCTGAAGGTTTCTTTCTCGATTTATCCGAAGCATTCGATCACGAAATTCTTCTCTGAAAACTGTATTTATAAGGCATTCGTAAATTGTCACATCAATGGCAAACTCCTAAAAATAGTTGATCCTTTTTCTTTATAACAGTTTATTTCTAACTACGAAACCTTGGCACTTTGGTTGTGTACATTATCCCTGGCGCGAGTTTTTTTCTCCGGTTTTCCTTCAGGTAGAGGCAGAATTGCCTTGCGCGGGAATGTCATTTAACACTTCTGTTATTATTAATATTGGGATTCTTACTGCACGTAATGTCTACAATTTCATTTGGAACGATAAATGGATAACAGTGGGTACTTATTAAATAATTTCTTTTGTAAGTATTAAATCCGCCTCTGCCTCAGGGCACATGATCGGAATTGATGGGATGGTCCCTTGTTTGTTTCCGGGGAAAACTTAGGTTATTTTCCTCCACGTGGTCATATGCAATTTGCAACTAATTTTTTTACAATAAAGTTAGTTTATTAGTTTATTTATTAGTTTATTTATTTATTTATTAGTTTATTTATTTATTATTAGTTTATTTATATATTTATTTATTAGTTTGTTTATTTATTTATTTATTTAGTGTTATAAATAGACAATCTATTGTTTTCTATAAAAATTTGTATCTCTTTGTAAATACCTGTTAATTATTCAATACTATTACTGGATATTATTATTATTATTAATTATTATTATTAATATTAAATAAACACATTATAACATAATTAATCTTATTCCAATGCTACGAGGGATAAATATTACACTCCCGTTGTAAATCCAGAGTGGTTGGTCTCCATGTCCTACATTTGAGATTTCGTTGATGGCAAATGAAACGCTCACCGCAGCTTATCTCGAACGCAATGACTCATTGACGCGCAATCGAGTTCTCAACGCGCAGACGGCGAATAATAATGAACTGCACACAAAGTCATTTACAATCAGTTAGTCAATGAAATTACAACATTCGGCATCAAACAAGTTAATTAATGAGACGGTTTGCAGTGATTTTCTCTTATTTACATTTTGAATGGAAACGAATGGGTTTCGATAACATGGAGAGCCACAACTGAAAAGAAGTGTTCCAATTAGAGGAAATTTAAAAAATTATTTGTAAACACTGTGGAGTTTCCGCTTCAGATTACGGATTCTGTGGGTGTTCAAGAACAATAGCATTTGAGTCCCCATTGTGAATTATTGAAAACGATTGTCATATTGCGTGATGTTCAATTGTCAAAACAATTGTGGATCAAACCACGTGAACTCCCAGTTACGTAATTTTATTGAAAATGAATCAATACGTCAATTTCCACGAATCTAAGACATATCCTAATAAATATTCACAGTAGTCACAAAAGAGACTATTTGCTGTACAAATACATGCTAATAACATCAACTAAGACGCAAGATAATATTCGTTCCACACTCGATGCAGAAAGAACAGAATAACGCTACAAGAGCAATTAAATTGAATTGGTGGTAGAGGTTGGCGATAGATTTGAATGTAAAGAAATACGAACGTACTGCCAACATAACGCGAGACACACTTATCATTGCCTTTGTAGACGATGGCACTAAGTACAAACCCCGTACCGACATCGAGGCAGTTAGACTATGTAAGAAATAATAATAATTAATACAGTATTGTCACGACATCAGTTACTAACTGCCACGACCACGATGAAGATAATAAAGTAGTTTACTGCTTTTGCTTTACAATAAACTGTGCTTCGGTTCAGGTCTTCTTTCTCTGAGTTATAGTAAAAGTCACCATACTTTACTTCGAGAAATTCAACCTAAGAAAAAAAGCATGAACGGAAATGCACTGTTTATTAGTTTATTTTGTATTAGTCGCAGTAAATTACTTTATTTTCCTTAATGTGGTCATACGCAGTTTGTAACAGCTCTCTTGACCGTAAATTATATATTTATTTATTTATTGTCATTCTAACTGGCTTGATGTTGGTATAGAACCTGTACTCAATGTGGCCAAAGCTTTTACTTCGCTATCGTCCATAAGAGTAATGATAAAGGTACCNCAACAATCTTGCTCTTGTGGCGCTGTTCTGTTCTTTCTGTATCGAGCGTGTGGAACGAATATTACCTTGTATCTTTGTTTGTTGTGATATGAGCTTGTATTTCTTTACTGAAAATATTAGCTTTTGTAACTACTGTTAATATTTATTGGGATATTACTTAAATTCTTTGTGACCACTCTTTCCTTGAAATTTTCGCGAGTGAGTTTCAAGGATTTGTTTCGAAGAGGTTGGCAATTTCTTTAAGGCAGCCATATTGAATGATTTTAGGCGAAGTGTCGTGACTTTGAGCGTAGGTTGACTTTGTGTATAAATTTATTAATTAAATAAATTTATTGTCAAAAAACAGTACAAACTGCGTATGACCACGTGGAGGACAATAAACTAATTTACTCTCCGGAAGCAAGCAAGGGACCAACCCATCAATTCCGATCAAGGGCCCTAAGGCAGAGGCGGATTCAAATTTTCTTTGCATAAGTTCCTAGATAAGTTAAAAAGTTAGCTGCGAGTTATAATACATATATATTGTCAATATGTTTGTAATAT
>NNCF01128443.1:240434-253022 GCA_002313205.1 Laupala kohalensis
GGGGTACTCCGCAAGTAAGTGGCTTTGTTTCTGAAAGACAACGCTCAAGTATTTTATTTTTAGTATAGGATATTTCTACCTGTTGATATCTGTCCTTTAAATAAGAAGTTAGCCATTGATGTGGAAGTCCACGAATGCCTAAAGAATGCAATTTTGAAAGGAGAATTCCGTGATCGATGACATCGATTAGTAATTAGTAATTAACTAATTAATTAATTAGTAATTAGTAATTAATTTTCAAAAAAGAACCTTTTTCTGCAGGTTTCCCTAGTCGTTCGATGAATGGAATTAGAAGCTCCAGTATTGTAACTAAAGTTGTTTCTACAAATTGTCTTTCATAAAGGGACGTTACCACTTCACGAGTAAAAATAAATCTATTCGTGCTACAAAACAGATCAGCTCCTGAGATGTGCAAAAGGTCAAGTTCAGCAAGAAACTAGTGCCTTTCGAGCCGTGGCGAATCTACGGGGGGACTGAACTTTTTAACAGATAAAATTAAAGTTGATAAATGGCATACTTTGTAAAAGTGTTACAAGATTAATAATTGTTGTCGATTATAACTGTTATTGTTATCAGTTATAATTGTCATTGTTAATTTAATTGGTTTCAGTTATAACTGTTATTGGTATCAGTTATAACTGTTATTGGTATCAGTTATAACTGTTATTGGTATCAGTTATAATTGTTATTGTTATTAATAAAATTAATTATACCAGATAAATAAAATTAATTATACCATATTATTAAAATTAATTATACCATATTTTTAAAATTAATTATACCATATTAATAACTTAAATAAATTATTGTTATTAATAATACCATAATGTTAATCGTTTATTTATTTGATGTATTTTATTTAAAGGAAAGATTTATAAAATTTGTGTTGTTAAACCATAATTTTTAAACAAAACCATTCCCCGATTAACACCCCCCTTTTGATTACGGCCTTCATCCCTCCACTGCTCACGAATAACCGTCGGCTATGAGTAACTGTAGCTGCTGCCAGTAGAGTTTAAGAAATTGCAATCACGCAAAAAATTGTTCAACCATTGACGGAAAGAGAGAGGAGTATAAACGCAAGTGAAGTCTGTAAGAATTTGTAAAATGATATTTCAATATTTGGGATCGTTCACAAATTAAGTGACACGTGACGCCATCTTTGAGGATATTTTACCCCCCCCCCCACCTCCGGTCACCCTGCCCCCCTCCCACCCATCATAAAGAGTGGAAAATAGTAATTTAGGACAAAATATAATTATTTGTATACTTAAGAAGATTATAAAGGTTGAAGATGTCTCACGGAGAAAATGGTGCGTAACATGTTATGAGACTTTTCTTTTCACATAAAAATTACAATTTGGTAACACAAACTAAGACGCAAGGTAATATACGTTCCACACACGCAGAAAGAACGGAACAGCGTCACAAGAGCGAGTGAATTGAAATGATGGTAGAGGCTGGAAATGGATTTCCCCCCAGGGGAAATAAAATTAACATCTAGAAAATACGTGTTTGGCGAACACGGGGCCCCGAGCTGAGTCAGGCATTACTTCCACTGACTTGTGCTAAGCTCCTTCCTTTCTCTTTTCTGACCTCTCTTGGTCACCTCTTGTTCTTTTCGATCCCGACGCCATTGGGGCTAGGGTATCTTTCATTTTCCTCTTTCCTCTTCTTCTTTTAAAAAAATGTTTTTAGTAAAGTCTTGAGATATGTTGATATTTGAGTTTTGAGTTGTAATTCAGGAGGGTTTTTAGTGGGTAGGGTTGAATCATTCGACGAGTCCCACACGCGGGGTGAGTCGTGTTGGCTCTCCCTAGTGCGTAACTGCATTTTCCCTACCTCTACAAGTTTTAAGGGATCTAATGACCTTCGATGTTGACGAGCCCTAAAGCCCCACACACAAAAAAAAATGGAAATGGATTTAAGTTTCCAAAACATTCGAAGCTGCTGCCAACATAACGCGAGGTTCAAGTATCATTACTCTTATGGACGATGACGAACTAAAACTGTTGGCTACACTGTGCACAAGCGCTGTACCAACATCACGCCAATTAAACTGGCAATAAATACAGAACTAAATAAATAATATATTGTCAAGAGAGCTGTTACAAAGTGCCTATGACCACATTGAGGACAAAAGAATAATTTACTGCAACTAATATTCAATAAACTAACATACACAGTGAGTTTTCGTTCATGATTTTTTTCTGAAGTTAATTTCTGTGAGCAAAGAAACGTGACTTCGGGTAGAGAGCGATTTAAAGATACGTTTACACTTGCATACACGTATGAGCGACTTGTCTGAGATACATGTCAATTTGTATGAGCTAGGGCAATATAGTTACTCTTTGACATGACGCCCGACAGGGCCTCAGACATTTTGTAATAAGTAATAATTTATTGTCAAAAAACAGTACAGACTGCGTATGACCACGTGGAGGACAATAAACTAAGTTACTCTCCGGAAGCAAGCTAGGGACCATCCCATCAATTCCGATCAAGGGCCCTAAGGCAGAGGCGGATTCAAACATTTCAGCAAAAGTTCCTAGATAAGATGAAAAGTTAGCTGCGAGTTATTATCGAACTATTATTTACATGTACAAGTTATTATCGAACTATAGATTATTCTGAGTATAGAGTTGAAAAAACACTAAATTCACGATTTAATGTTACAATAAACACGCCCCTAGACAAAGCCTAGAGAACCTGTATAAGAAATCCGCCTCTACCAGAAGGAAAAACGGAGAAAAACCCGGGCCAGGATGGGGCTACAGAATTAATATACACAACCGTGCCAAAGTTGAGTACACATAAAACTAAATTAATATCAATCATAAGACAACACAATCATGCAAGAAAATAGTTTTTGAAATTGTTATAAGTTATTTAAAAAGTGCTATAGCAATGGCGTGATAAAGTACAAGACGGATTTAACTTTTATTAAAATCAATAAATTCTTTCACAGTGTAGAAGCACTGATACATTTTGTAATGAGGTTCATTCGCAAACACCCAGAACCACGGTCAGTATGCACTCCCCCATGTTTGTTTTGTGTAGGTTATATCATCGTGTTCATACGTATTTCACGTAATCTATTGATTCCTGAAATCTCAAGTGTTGAGTAGTGGATATTATATTAATTGGTTGTGTTTAGATTAGTTTGTTTCTTTAGTAGATTAATATATCAGTTTGCATTCTTCCCTCGCGACACACCAAGAATTCCCAGATACAAATCGCGTAGTGTAAACTCTGCCTTATATACATGTATGAGGTAGAAGTGTCTGAACTCATACAAATCGCAAACCTTTGAAACCTCATACGAGTCGCTCATACATGTATAAAAGTGTAAACGCACCTTTCGAGAGATACTGCCAAAAGACAAGTAATGGATCCATGAGACAACTCCTCTCTCAAGGTCACGGTGAAGGCCATGGAATATTTAAAGACGTTAGACTACACCTGTCTCCCTTCCACTCGCAACACAGCCCCCCACCTTCTGGCATGAAGCCATAACAAATCCCTTCCTCAAACTCTTCTTTGTAAGTTGGCAAGCATGACTACTAGGCGTTGCCTATGATTTAGAAACAAAATTAAAACAATATTACTACGCACAAAATTTTTTAAAACAATGTACAAATAAAACAAAAAATTACGTCAACGTTCAAAGAAAACTTTGTACTGAGAATTGATGTATTTTACCACAAATAGGTATAAGAACACCTGTCAACACGACTGGGTATTTCGAGTTCATCATGCCCGGTTTTGCCGGGGTTCCTATATAACATTATAAATTCATTTGCCAGTTTCCATTTTTCTCTACTTTCTAGTTATTAAATTAAAAACCTACAAATATAAACAAAGTTTTCAATATTGTATGCAAATATAGTAAAAGTCACCATACTGACATTGTTATTAATACTACAATTTAATAAAATTAATAATACCTTATTACGAAAACTAATAATACCATGTTAATAATATTAATAAATAATTGTTATTATTAATACCACATTATTAATTATTAGTTCCTTATTTGATCCATTCCATTTAAGGTAATATTTATAAAATTTGTGAAGTAAAACAATAATTTCTAAACAAAAATGGTCCCCCATATTCAATACTGTTTTCTCCGAGGTATTTGATTTTTGATATTAATAAAAGTGAAAATACAATATCTCAGAAGTGGGAAACATAGAAACGAAAACTAATGAATTTAGAGTATTACACAAGAACCCGGGGTAGCGCCGGGAAAAAAATGAGCGAATAGGTCAGACCTATTGACAGATGGTTTAATACCAGAATGTCCAGTAATGATCGTTTCTCTTTCTCAAATACGTAGTATAAAGAAAGTTTTGTAATCGTAAAAAAAACTCGAAAGCGAAATTACGACGGAAATATTCATTTTGGTTATCCCTGATTCTGAAAAAGTTGTTTTTGGCACAACGTCCGTCCGTGCGCAGCGATTCCGAGTAAATGGATGAATCAATTTAGTTCTCGTTTTGTATTTACGATAGAATTTACTTGTTGCCGATGCACGTGTTTTAATTTTTTTATACTTTAAAACAAAGAGTACTTCACATGAAGGTCGTAGTGTACAATTAATATGCATTACATCTGCATTAGCTTTAGGTATTTCACTTGAAAGTTTGGTATAGACGCAGTAAAATACTTTCTATCTGCTACACTTACACATTAGATTACTGTTTCAAGAAGCTTGAATAATATTTAGCAGTGTAAACGGACCAAGTAGATGTGGAATACACTTTTCGTAAATTGAAATGAAAGATATGACAATGATAAAATACCTAGAACAGAAAACGTACTGCAGATACGAAAATACATCAATTTCTGTCTACAACGAAATTACATTTACACAACACTTTTACGATATTTATAAGACTAATACGTCGTTGTACGTTTCGAAATAATATTCCGAATATTTATTTTTATTTCAAATTTCAAATAAAAGACAGTAATAAGATCGACTAGCGACTTTGAGCATGAACCCACCACTTTTCTTTCTTTTCTTTTTTTTTTGTGGGGCTNGCGAACCCACCACTTTTCTTTCTTTTCTTTTTTTGTGGGGTTTTAGGGCTCGCCGGGCGAACTTAAACTCGACAGAACCTCAGGTAGAAGGATAACTTCACCATTAAAGTTGAAACTTCATTAAGGATTAGGTCTACGCCGATCTACCTGTGCCCGTCCCGTCAATGCCCACTCAATGGGGCCGGTGGGCAGATCTTTCAAGAATCGAGTTGGCTATACCACAAAAAAAAAACAATTTTCTCCATACAATTTGTGATGTTATAGAAGAATTGAAATCTACGCTTAAAATGAAAACCAAACACGGTCTTACCGGCATCAAATGCTCATTTGACTATTAGTCCAATGATTAGGTGACGAAAAGAAGCATGTCAAAAATAATGGCGTTTCCCTTTCAATATCGTTTTAGTTTTTCGCCTATAACTTTAAAACAACGCATTTTTAGAACAAAATATTCTTGAATAGAAAAAATGTACATTAAATTTCTAACAAATTGCATTCTGTACCGTTTTGTCACCAGACGAACGGAAAATGCCAAAGAGCGTGATTAAATTGACAAAAATTCTACAATGGATCTAATTGAATTATAACCTGAGAATTACAAACTTTTAGAGAAAATGTCTTCATACGAAAATGAAATACATTAAACGTCCTACAAAACGCGTTAATCTGGATTTTTCTTCTTCTGACAATCTTTTTATCCTTTTCTGTGCGTGGAAGTTTTGTGCCGAGGAGTCGCTACGTATTATTTAAATGCATCAAATAGGGTAGTTCTGATTTTTAGATATGTTGTATATGATCATGTCCTGATCATAAACCGAAATTTTCGACCTCGTCGAAAAAAGCAGAAATAAACACAAACAAAAACAGTAAAATTTCAACACTACTCACTTTGCATGGATTTAAACTTTGAATCAATGGGTTCTAGATATAAAATGCTGTGTCATTTTTTTTTTCAGTTCTGTGAATTTTCAAGAGTTAAAGACCAGAATCTCGAACCGTATTTGGACCACAGACACCATGCAAGGAAGAAAGTACACGTTGATTCTACCACGTACTTAAGTTCAACCCGCACTAGCGTCGTCAGAAAAAAATACTCTGAAAAACACATTTTGTTGGACGTTCAATAAATTTCATTTTCGTATAAGGACGTTTTCTCTAAAAGTGAGTAATTCTCAAGTTATAAAGAAAATACGGGAAAATTAAGTTCTTTGGTCCATTGTACAATTTTTATCAAATTGCATCGCGCTCTTAAGCCTTATCCGTTCGTCTGACGACAAAATGACACAGAACACAATTTGTTGGAAATTTAATATGACATTATTTAGGTAAAGCGGTGTTTCGTTCTAAAAATGTATTATCAAGTTATAAGAGGAAAACTGAAGAAAGAGCATTTTAGAAAATCTGAGTAATTTATTTTTGTTTGAGTTTATTGTTGAAATCTGAACCTGCAGCTTCGTTCTTTCCCTTCCTTTCTTGATGTCCTGGTAATTTTTTAAATTAAAAATTATCGATCTGCTGCTGAAAAGAATAAATTTTATTTGAACATGAATGAATTCTTTATAATATTATAGAAGCATCTGATAAATTTTATACAAAATAGCTGACAACAACAAAAATATAACACATACTAGGAAACTTAAANGAAACTTAAATCTATTATTCAGAGAATTGCTTGAGAATTCTAGAATTCAAAGTTTCCAAACATCAGTGGTGTAGAATTTTTTATACAACTTGTTCTCATATTTTATTATTATATTCTTATGTTATATACATTTTGTTCTTATATTTCTTAATTTTTTTGTGTCGACCTCCGAAAACATGTGAGCAATGGTTCTCTTGTAGTCAACACCCGCACATACGTCACTAACAACAGAAATTCAACAATAAATGAGCAATTCACGAGAAAACACCCTAATTATGAAGATAAAAGAAGAACTTTCATGGTTGAATAAAATATTATGACGAAAAATCGAAGTTAAATCTAAGCTTTCTTAGCGGCTAAACCTTTTATTTTTGATATTCAGACAAATAACCAAACCCGCTGTTACGAAGATCTGTCTTATTGTGTCATTCGTATCATAAACAGCATAAAAAGCACATTTAATTATTTAGAGGTAATTAAATATTGTGTCAGAAATAAAACCGGAACCAAAAAGTTCTCCAAAGTCTTAAGTGTTTGGTTCTAAAACCCGAAGTGCGGAACGTAGGTGCACTTTCTAGAACCAACGCATTCACTCTACTACGATACACAAAAATTACTGTTTTCCTTTCAATCATATGTTTCATGAAAGCATCAAGAAAATTATAATTGGAATTCTACGCACATTGTTCTCGAAATCAGAGGCTGCCAAAACTGCTATATTCGTCAAAACTTCGCGACCGTTTATTTTTCACGATTACAATACTTTTTATGTACTATGCTAACAGAAGCTTAAAACTCAGTAATATCATAAATACGTCGTGTTTGGGTTCATTTTTATTGGAATTATGTGTAGAATTAAGACAATTAAGATAATGGGAATAGAAATGTTTAAATAATAGCACATAAAATAACTCTCCAGTAAGTGACTCATGAAATCCATTAGCGGCGGGTCGAAGGGTTGGCTGGAGGGCGCGCGGAGGGCGGCAAGCCATTAGAGCAGGTAGAATCTGTCGAGGTTGTTGGTACCCAAAATTTTTAATCCCTCGCCCGACTTTATGACCATCAGGAAGTGTCGAGTTTAGGAACTCCGAGTTAGACACAATGCGGCGTCTCTTTAAAGTCAGCAGGTAGCAGTTTGTACTTACCGTTTGAATAGTCTGGACGCGGTCAATGGATTGCCGCCCCGCCGCCCACCTTCATGCNCGTATATGAGAAAGTATGTGCAATAATTTGCACCACCAGATTCTTTTCAAATCACAGACAACGCCGGGAGGTTATACTAGAACTGCATATGTCGGAAAAATTGGAATACCATACTCTGATCCGTGGACACGATCATATTTTGAAATCTTTCAAATTAAATCGTATAAAACTATTAAATTAAATCGTTTAAAAATCCAGCAAGTGATAAATAAAACCATGTTTTCAATTTGCGACCAGCGATGGATTTGAGCCACGCGCATTGTTGCCGGGCATATCACGCCACTGACTGGTATAGCTTTGTCAGCTGTGGAGTCCAGCTTGTTGACTGAATACGGGAAACTGCGCGTGACTATAATGCCTCGCTGACCGATTATTCAAATCATGGTTTTATTCATCACTTGCAGGAGGCTGCGTAAATAGTTTTAAACGTTTAAATTCAATTGTAATGTGATTATGGCATTCTTCTGAGTGCGGCAGTATCAATTTTATTCCTTAATAATGTATCTGGTCGTTTTTAACAGTGTTTTCGACAAAAAATAATAACTCATATTTTGCATGTAGAAGCTTGAAATTATTAAATCTTGTCAGAAATACAACAGAGATCATTCGCTGAATAAGAATTATTTTTGTCACTTAGTTTATTTTATAAAAAATAATAAGGGCTTCGTATTGGCAAAAACCGTAATAAATATCACGCTTTTTCAAACATTTCAGGTTTAAAAAAATAAATATTCATTCACTTGTGTATATGCAAAACAAAATGACAAATCCAATGGTGGTGTTTTTTTCTGCGATTTTTTTGTACTCTCCACAGCTATTAGAAATAAGGGGTCTATAATAATATATTGTCGTATTTGTAAATGGGAAATGTAGCGTGCTATTGAAGCTTATCTACATGGAGCGATAGGAGTTATGAGGAGGATGGTAGGGGCTGTAGTTGGTTAGCTGGATTTACCAACAACTTGGCCCACGTGGAGGGGTTAGTAGAAGTAGTTAGTAATAGTTAAGAGTTACTGATACTAGCAGGAGCTGGATAGAGGAAGGAAGGTTTGCTTTTCAGCTTTGCAGGGACATTTATGTGAAAAGCTACAAATTTTCTGGCCCCATCGGGAATCAGATGACTTTGTGATGAGCGACAACACTACCGCCTGATCTGCCGGTGGGGCGGTTTATAATAAAATGCCGATAGTAGGAAAGAAACACCGGATCGTCCCTTTCTTTTGAAAAGATGAAAAAAAGTTCCCCTTGCTTCCAGATGTCCAATGTCGGAAACAGGTTTTGACCTTGACTGTTCCAGATCCTTCCACTCCGAAAGGGGAAGCATGGTTACAGCACAACCTCCTGGACACCAGTTCCTCTAGCAATAGTTCAATCTCACCCAAATTGTCTTTACTTCTCGAATATAGAAATTTCTGAACAAAATTACAATAAAACAGGAAATGATTTAACCATTACTTTGGAGCATAATGCACGTAAATATCATACTTCGAACTGATAACTCTGATTGATATGCCCTCAAAAAATTGGAAAATATGTACTGAAAAGTTCAAAATATGTACTAACAATTCAATTAAATACACTTAAAAATTCGAAATATGACCCTTAAAAAAATAAATTACGTGTGTATTTCTTATTAACAAAGTGCGCTAGTGTAAATTTAGTTAGATGAATAATATCACTGAGCTGGTTCATGCATTCACACATATAATAAACCATATTTCACTAATAAATACAAAAATTTTAATTGATTATAGTAATTTAACCTAAACATTACCGAGTCCAAATAAAAATCTTTTAAAAAACATGCAGTTCATTCTTTCTCGTCCTTGCTGATGCTGTCTTGCCATGATGGTGAAATAATTATACGAAGAAATTAAAAAATAAAACAAGGTATTCGAATACACACTCCAATTGTTTAAGGATAATCGAAGAAGCGATTTTTTATGAAATAATAAACGAAGAAGTAATTTACGATTAAAGATAAAATAAGTACTGGTAATTTAAATAAATAATTAAAAACTTACAAACCTTTTTTTTTGTGAATAGCTCTCTAAGTTTCGACGAAGATTTTCCCAGCAAAAAATTAAAATTCATTCGTCCCTCAAGTAAAAAGGTCGTAAGTTTTTAATTATTTATTTAATTTAAATTACACAGTGGACGTTAATTGTAGTAGAATACTGGTAATTTGTTTGGAAAGAAAATGTGCCAGCAAAAGCGAATCGTCACTACAAAAACATGCGCTTCTCTCATGATGATGAAAGTAGTTTGCTATGGACACAGTAATCGAAAATTTTCAGACTAATTGCAATATGCCATTTAAATATTATAAATAAATAAACATGATTATATTTAGTTTAATACATTAGTTAAAATTTATAAGAACTAATTATATTTTAAGGATGTTCTTAAATCATAATATTTAAGCATATTCATTTAAAAGTCAAATCGAAATTTACCAGTGTTTCTCATGGAAACCCGCATTGTAACAAAAAATTTTTATTTGTTACAATGCGGGTTTCCATGAGAAACACTGGTAAATTTCGAATACACAATTATAAAAAAACATACAATTATTTTAAAAAAATGAACACTCAGTAAATTGCAGTACCACATAGTGAACAGAAATTACAGAAAACGAGATACCATGAATCTGCAATTCGTAAGTCAGAATCTTCTGATTTGAGTAATCTATTGTATCGCTGACCCCGATCCGAAGGCCATTCGCGAAGGGAAGGAATAAAATTCAAGAGTTTCCCTTTAAATGACATCAGCTGGAGTTGATAGCACCCACAACAGACTCATAGCCCATGCCATGTCTCGTTCACTAAATATATTAAGCAAATACCCGAAATAAATAGCAAATAGCTTAAATATCTTCGGCGTTCGAATACTCATATTTTCTTTCACGTTCTAAATCGGGCAAATATTTACATAAACAGATAACGTTGAATTTATTGTTCCTTAAAACGTGACGGGACATTCATATCTGCCGCAGCAAAAGTGTTTCTCGTACGTCGTCGTCTTCGCCGACATTCAAGTAACGAGTTTCAATGGTCCAACCGTTTAATATTTCCATTCTCTAATATTTACTCTAGGGGACTATTTCATTTTATGCTTATTCAGATTTTCTCGCACACAAAAATATCTTACGATTCTTAGTGCAAATATTGCAATGTAACGACACACTTCAACCGATGAAGAATTGATAGAAATCAATATTTTTAATCAATAATGAAGTTAATACGATGAAAATGAACGAATAATCAATACAAGAACTGAAATTTCAAGATAGAATTGAGAGCTCGTAGTTCTTTTATGCCTCAAGAGGCAAACACCACTCTCATAAAGTCACTGATTTACATTTTCTCTTAAATTATGATTAGAAATCAAGAACGAAAAAAAATATTTTTTTTTGAATTTGTGATAGTTTCTTAATGAAACTAATTGAAAGAGAAAAACGAAACGATGTTATCAATTAGTGTGAAATAAATAAATATAATTAGCATGAAATAATTATACAAATAAAAATCAAACGCTGTTCGTTGGGAAGCGCATCACTTGAGAACGGCTGGAGACAGATTCGGTTAATTGAAAAAAAAAATTTTTCGTTAGTCATAATACGGTTTTTAGGGAAAGAAAAATTGGAAAATTCGGGTAAAACTGAAAGTGCCTTTTTTGTATGAACTCAAGACCGTAACTCACGATTCGAACGATGGATATGCGTAATTCGACAATCTGCAAAACTCGTAATGTTTGTAAGCACTCTCGATCATAACTGACGATAGGAACATTATTATAATTATTATATTTACTGTCTGATATATTATATTATTTTATACAATATCATTTATCATTTTTGCTTTGTTTTCACATATAAATAGCTTCTCACAAATTCACAAAACGATCACAAACAAATGTATTGAGATTTGGACAGGACATCGTTGTCGGGTCAGCTGGTGTAATATAAATGCAGAACCGTGTATAGCAAGTCATTAAAAAGAAAAGTGATCAAACCCGCTATCAAGAACTTTTTTTTTTTTTATTTTTGTAACGGGAGGTCAAATTGTAAGTGACCAAATATTTTTGTGAGGTTAAACTGCAATTATACTTACTTACTTCATATTAATTGAGTACTTTGTTTCCTTTTTTAGAAATGTTCACAGATTCTTCTTTGGTTTCATTTGTATTCATTATTTAACAGAGAAAATCAAAATCAGTGACATTATGAGAGTGAACTAACATTTTTTGTGAGTGAATGAGTTCCTGTCTTGCTCTTGGGATTAAAAGCCAAAACGGTTTCGCTGTAATAAACTTGTGAAGACACGCCATTTGCAACACGTGTCCCTCCACCAGGAGCGCACACCCTGTTTCCGAGTTGAACTGAATGGAGAGGGTGAAGGGAAGGGGAATATCCTTTTTTTGCTCTTACCTTCGTCTCGGTGCTCTGTCTCTCTCTCTCTCTCTTCCTCTCGTCAGCGAATGGCCTCTCTCTCTCTCTGTTACTCTCACTCTCCACACGTACAACACTCCCGTCACAACACAAGTAGAGTCCGTGCGTAACTGACGTTGCTGCACGTCGGCAAAAGCTAAAGAGCGCGCGCGGGTTGGCTCGTCGTACTCTAGGACACACCACCACCTCCAGTGCCCCTGTCGCGACGTGAACAGTCTCGCTTCTCCTCCCACCCCCCCTCCAC
>NNCF01128443.1:259032-295462 GCA_002313205.1 Laupala kohalensis
ACACGCCCCTAGACAAAGCCTAGAGAATCTGTATAAGAAATGCGCCTCTACCCGAAGGAAAAACGGAGAAAAACCCGGGCCAGGATGGGAAGTAATTCTTATTACTTTTATTTCAATGTATTTGTTAGATATTTTATTGACTGTTGAATGCTAACAACAAACGTAAAATTGTACAGGTCCTGAAGATGTCACAGAGCTCGAAACGTGAACCGTATCGAATAAATGCTATACTCTGTGAACTGTTATTGCTTGTCTATAATCTCCACTTTGTTTAATCCTTCTGAAATTTTATTGTAATAGTCCTAGCTGAGACGATGCCATCAGCGGAATAATGAACCTCCTTTAGTTTCCGTCCTTCGCCCTCGTGCACGTGGATGGATGAAGTGCTTACTGCGTTCGCTTGTAGAAGTATCTGGACTCCCGCGTCAGCGAATTCCGAAAGAAGCCACGTTGTAACCTTGGACAATTACACTCGTTTAAATCCCATTATAGTAGAGCGGAACCCCTCTTAACCGGTGTGGTCAGGACGGAGCCGGTTGATCCGTGGCTCCCGTAGAAACCTGTTTTCGTTCAAAAAGAACCTACAGGTTCATCGGATCATCGCGAATGAACAAATCAAATGAGACGTCGTTGCAACTTATTTTATTGTACAAACGAACACGAAAAAATTAAATGTTACGAAGTTATTCAAACTCTGAAAACTTACATCTACATTGTTGTATTTGAAAATGGGAAATGTAGCTTAGTGCTATTGAAGCATATCTATCATGGAGCGATAGGAGGAAGGAGGTGGATGGTAGGGACTATTGTTAGTAGATGAGTTTACCAACAACTTGGCCCACGTGGAGGGTGTTAGTAGGAGTAGTTAGTAATAGAATTATTGATACTAGGGGGAGCTGGATAGAGGAAGGAAGGTTGACTTTTCAGTAGTCACAGTTATTTCAGTTGGAACATTCATGTAAAAAGCAACAACTTTTTCCGGCGCCATCGGAAATCCAACTCGGGATGACTTGGTGATGAGCGACAACGCTACCACCTGCGCCATCGCACTTACATGCGCACGTATTACTTGTAATAAAATTGGCGAACTCCCTGCCNAGTTGTCGTTGTAACTCTTTTTATTGTACTATATGTACAATATACAATATTTACATAAACGAAAAAGTATAAATTGCTTCATACAAAAATAGAATCGTAAGCAAGAGACGAATTCCGTCCCCCTCCACCGTTCCGCTCACCAGAACTCAATCACGTTGTACACCTCACGTTGTCTCACCTCGTTTTACCGTCTAGGAACTTTCGTGCAAAGACCTGTCAAACAATCAATGTTTGAGACACTACCTGACACTCATTGCACTCTGAAAGAGAGAGAGAAAATAGTTTTCCACAGGATAGGTCGCTTGATCCGAGGCCGGTTAAGAGGGGTTCTTCGACTGTATGAACTTCCTTCTCTGTCACCGGTCAATGCTCAGTTTTCGGTATCTGGATGACACAGCTTTGCTTCAATGATAATGACGCACAGTTAAAAGTAAATAGACACATAACCTCAAAAAGTGTTATTAGCAACAGCAAAGTAGTAACAGGTACAACACAAAAACCATATTTTGTACAGTAGGAATTGATTATAGTGGTTTCCTTAGTTAGCACGATATCCACTACACAGCGGTGGTAATTGCGAATCACTTTTAAGTTCGTACTCATATTTTCTAACACTAAACGAAGTTCAAAAAACCTTCCGATTCAGAAATGATGTCAATGAGTTTTTTTTCGAGATCTAGAAAGCAATTTAGATATTCCAAGTTACAACGTGCCCTTATTAGGTACGTTTTGCGTTGCGAGACATGCAAAAAGGATAAGAAACTACTTATTTGACATTAAAATGTATGATATATTTATTTATTATTTCTTTGTACTGGGACTATGGTGTTAATAGAACAGAAAGGACAGTGTTCTTAAGGGATTTTTCCACAAGAGGAATGTATGATGGCATTAATTGATTATAAGCATTAATTGAGGAGAATAATATTTAATTGAATTTTCAAGAAATATAAGACACGTAGAGACCTACAATTTCCCAATTTTTAATTTTGTGTGGGGGGAAGACCAGCAGGGAGAAAATAGAAAGAATTGAGATGATAAACGTGGGATGTATATCACTGAATGAGAAACCAGGAAATGGCATTGTAAGGAACGCGGCTGGAGAGAGTAAGATAATGAAGATAACAAATCACAAATTACGTATTTGTCATTTTCATACAAACAATATTTCCTGGAACGTAATACAATATGTAGAAAGACGCTGTAGAAGGCTACTAATCAAACCTTTTTTGTTATCTTCGATTCTTTCTGGAAATTAGTTGTTTACGAGACGTGTTTCCTGACCTTGCCCGGTGCACAGACTATTATTCTGTTTCAGTTGACCAACAAGAGAGTTTTCTGACGAAACTAAGGCAAAACTCACCCACATTACACTCATTTCTGATTTCTCGGGTTTTATTTCTAAGGAAAGTACATTTGTTTAATGTTTTATTTCTAGACCATTAACAAAATGAAATTTGGGAGTACTTCTGAAGAGTGTAAATGAGCCGCGGTTTCCAAAAGTGATCCCCAGTTTTTCCCGTTACATCGCGTTTTTCTCTTTACAAATATAGAATGAAAAATCTAACGGATATAATAATGAATAATTCACACACATTACTAATATGATTGGCTCGACTCCAGTTTAGGTGACCTGTACATAACATATATAATGTATATAATTCGTTCAGGAGCATTACTTGATTACTTCGTTGCCTGTCAACGTCTTCATTGTGAGCGTTTTTCCGCGTAAGATTTAGGGCTCTTTTCCCACACACAAAACTGATATCTGCTCAACGTAGGACGTCTCAATAGACCTGGGAATCAACTTCAATGTCATTTGATTTCGGCATATGTTCAGGAAAATAGTGAAAATTGGACGTATTCTCACAACTATCAGCACAAAAGTGTATCAGTTATAAGGAATCAAATATTATTCCAACACACACACGGGTTTTCGAGAGTCAAGAGAGCCATATCAAATATAACGTTTGGTGACCTAAATTCATTATGACCTAAAAATAATAATGTGTGGTTCGAGTAAATTGAGATCAGATTTGGAATCACAACACGCAAATAATTTCAAAACGACTCGAACGGTCAAAATCGCTGTGGACCTGAGATTAGCCGAAAATGCGCAAGCAGCATTACGTAACAGAAACTGGACGCTAGAAAACTAATAACTCAGAATGGCAAAAATGTGAAGAAGCTGGATTTGAAACCAGATGACCCAATCTTCCATTGACATTAAAAGTCAATTATATCGCATTCTCAGGTTTCATTAAAACGTTCAAATTATGCACTCGAATGATTAATGTTTAGTTTTGTTCATATGTTGCAACACATGCATGGGAATTGTTTCAAAATGTTCATTTCAGAAAATAATTTAGGGATCCTTCGTAAATTACGTCACGCTCTTGAGGGGGGTGTGGGGGGGGGCTGGCGAAACGGGACGGTTCGTGACGTTACATTTGGTACATCGTAAATGTTGAAAAAAGTCTTGATTGAGACAAATTTTCCTCTGACGTAATTTATGAATGATCCCCATGGTTTTGTACACACTTGTATACAAAGTCGAGCGATTGTCTTTAGATATATAGAGGGACTGTGTATAGGCATGTAGACAGACAATGAATATAGATAGTCTAAGAGAATTTGTCTCAGGTACACACTTGAATGCCTTGGTCCTTGTTGGTTGCTAAATATGGCTGACCTTGTTGGGATCGTGACTTTCGCAGTGAGAATCAAGATAGAAATGTGAACTTTTTTGTCTCAGTTGCAATTTAATTTCAACTTGGCAATTAGAACACAGCATGGGTTTCCGAAACCACCCATTTGACCAAGTAACTTTGAAGAATTATTTCAGCTTCTGGGTGGAAAAAATAAAGAAACAAGAAAATAGATTTAGAGAAATCATTCCATCATCTTTGAGATGGACAGCGACACTGTGCTAAAGCTGTTTTAAAATTGAGGATATTTTTTTCTACAATACTAACGACTCTTCATATTTTTTGGCCAGCTCTTCGATAACAATTTTCTTCTTAATGCGATTTTTATATAATCGGTATTAGTAACTTCCGACGAACATGATGCCACGAAAAAAAATCTTCAATAAATCGCCATACTTTCTCCCTAGACCACATCCTGTTAAGAAAGAACATAACAGAGGCCGTCGAAGTGTTCTCCACGTGTGAAAGAGAACAACTGGGGATTATGTCCACAGTACGAAATGTTGCGTAATATTGTCTAAGATTTGTCTCATGTCTCCCATTTCAAACGGGAGTCAAAAGTTCTGCGATTTTGTTGCAAAACGTCTCTGTAAACATGAGTTTTTCTCCCGATTGTCTATAGACATTGTCTGTCTATCTATCCAGATACGAAAATCGCTCGACTTTGTATTCACATGTGTACAAGACTTTAGTAGATAACTATCCACTGGTGATTGTTTCACCGTTACTGTGCTCAGGGTGTTCGTTCAAGGTTTTATCAATTTGTCTCCCCGTAGAATATACAGAAACGAAACATTACACTGTTCGCAACGAAAGAAAAGGAGTGAGGGAAAAGCCTAAGGACCATTTCAAAGTCGAGGAGTCAATGTGTTTGTTTGTTGTTGTTTTTTTGTTATTTTTTTGTGGGGCTTTACGGCTCATGTCGACATCAAAGGTCATTGGAGTTCTAAAAACTCGTACAGGTAGGGAAAATGCAGTTATGCACTAGGGAGAGCCAACATGACTCTCCCCGCGTGTGGGACTCGCCGAATGATTCAACCACACCCACTAAAAACTCTCCTGAATTACAACATACCAAAACATCTCACAACATACATCAAAACATTGAGGACAAAGAAAATGAAGGGGGGGGGGACAAAAATGAGGAAAATGAAAGATACCCTAGCCTTAATAGCGTCGGGATCAAAAAGAACAAGAGGTGACCAAGGAAGGTCAGGAAAGAGAAAGGAAGGAGCTTGGCACTAGTAAGTGAAAATAATGCCAGACTCAGTTTCGGACCCCGTGTTTGCCAAACACACACTTACTATATGTAATTCCCCTGGGGAAAGGAGTCAATGTCAGTATTGCGAGATTTCCGACTCTTCCTCTCTTTGTAGATAAGTAGGCATTTTACTCGTGTCAGCAGAATCTTCATGAGTTCATGTGTAGATGCTACCTTCTACATCAGTTGGTTCGTAGAAACGGCAACCATTGATATGCCAACTGTGACGGACAGAGGGCTTGATCTAACCTTTGGCTGAGACAACAATGCTTGAAGTTAGCTTAGCAACGGTTTTGTGTGGGTCTATAATGGGTGGCAACATGTGGCAACACCTCTCTTTCGCTCCAGTGGTTACTTTTCTTTCGCTGCGAGGACTATAGTCGCATTTTGCTTCACAAGAAAGACTTTCTCAATCACGCTTTGTAAACAATCGCCTTTTCTTTGGAACACATAACGTACTAATACTCTAATGTTAAAAACCACGAAAGCTATCTTTCTTGAAAATGAATGGGATTGGGTTTTTTATCTCAAAACAATTCTATTCTGTTTATTTCCTAGAATGAATAAAAGAGTACTGGAAAAGATATAATCCAGGGATATACAAAGTAGGTCCTAGACATAAACACCGGGGACATACGATTCTTTGGGTGGGGGCGGGGTTCGTGTTAAATCATCTTAAATATCGTTCCATAAGATAATACAGGAATACCGATAGTAAATAATGGTATAAATTATGTTTAAGGCCATTCCGAAACATAAGTTTTCCTGATAGCACAGATACAAAATAATGAAGTGATTTAACCAGGTCATGAATAGTCACCAAGAGCGAATTCTGGTGGTAGAGTTCGCGCAATTTCAGTTGGCGGAGCCGGAATACGTCCCACTACTACCTTTTCTGCGAACACCGTCTCACTGTCAGGCGTTGCAAAAAACATCTCCCTTTCCACAAGTGTTGTCGTTGCTCTCGTTGCCTCGACATCTTTTCAATTCTCTTACAGGCGTCTTGATGACATATTGCCAGCCTCTGGATTATCCTCTCTTTAAATCCGCGGTTAAAAGCTTTCTAGTGTCCTATTGTTTCTATCATGTGAAAGTATTTACAAATTTTAAAAAACGAAGTTAATGAGAGTTTCAATTTCCTAATGAATATTGTTTTCCTCGTGACTTCGGATGATGTAAGTGATGTTAATATCTATTATACTTTATCACGCCATTGTTACAGTACTCTACATATTAATTAAATTCCTTTTTCATCCATGTTGATTTTGCTCCCTTTGTTTATCAATAGTTTATTTCTAACTGTACACAACCTTGGCACATTGATTGTGTGCATTATCTCTGCAGCAGTATCCTGGCCCGGGTTTTCCTCCGGTTTTCCTCCCGGTAGTGGCGGATTTTCCTTGGGCGGGAATGTCATTAATAGCTTTGTTTTTTTAATCTCGAACTTTTACTGCACCTATATCTACAATTTATTTTTGAATAATAAATGGATAACAGTAGGTATTTATTAAATAATTTCTTTTGTAAATATTAAATCCGTCACTGCCCATGGGCCCTTAATCGGAATTGATGGGATGGTTCCTTGCTAGTTTCCCGAGAATATGTTAAAAAACAAATCATCAATATCTATAAAAATATCTCTGAAATACACAAACGGAATAAAATGCTTAGAAAATTATTACACATGGTCACGACGAGAAAGAAATTAATTATCTACATGAGACTCATATGTGTATATATTCACATACATACACAAACACATCTTCGCTTACAAACAGTTACAGAAACACACTCATACCTACAAACACACTCAATATACACACATATGTAACTACTCCTCCTACACCCTTAGCGTAAAAGTAATTACTATAACATAAATAAAAGAAATTTTCCTATTTTCTGATTGTCTTGATATTAACTATATATTATACAAATAGGGTATGCTGTTTTAAATATTATAGACAATCAATATTCATATATTCTTTATTCACACCAACGTTTCGTGTCTTCTTCAGAGTATCTTAATTCAGTTAAACAATAGATTATATTCTTCAAGTCATTATTCACTTATATACATAAAACACCACGGTGGTATTTCTTCACCTTGTCAATCTTTTTTCTCTAACGACAGAAGTCAACTGGCATCGCCAAGATCATTACATTACAACAGATTACATTTTTGCCAACCTCAAAATTTTAAATTTTTAACAAATTCAAGAGTATTACCAACTTACGTAAATCTTACATCAATACTATTCAAAGCAATTTTATATAGTAGTACATAAACATTACATTAATGATTACTTTTTGATATGGAATATACCATCATAATCATTAGTGAATACATTTGCTTCAGTTTGTGAGTTAACATTCCTTGTTGTTTTAATAAAAATAGATTCTGAAACTAATCTTTTATAAATATTACACTCATGGTCCAGTATCTTGACCTTGTCAAAATTGCGTGTCCATTGATCTTATTGTAATAGTCTTACTGTAAAAATGTAATCTGTTGTAATGTAATGATCTTGGCGATGCCAGTTGACTTCTGTCGTTAGAGAAGAAAAGATTGACAAGGTGAAGTAATGTCAACGAGATGTTTTATTTATATATGTGAATAATGGCTTGAAGAATGTAATCTATTGTCTAACTGAATTAAGGTACGTTATTTTAAGTTACAAGATATTAGATAATGTAATGTGTTTTATTAGGTATTTGGGCTCTTCTTTTAAAACTTGAAAAAAGGTCAATGTGAAATATTATTGTTGATCTTAATCAAATTGTTGAATCTCTGAAGAAGACACCAATCAGTGTCGAAACTTTTGTGTGAAAAAAGAAAATATATGAATATTGATTGTCTATAATATTTAGAACCACATACCCCATTTGTATAACATATAATAAATTAAAAAATAAAACCGAAACAGGGTTGCTGAGAGCAATCATGTACACTTCACTGCTTTCACTCAGAGTATTTCCTATACCCTTAGACTCCAATCACCTCACTACACTTCACTGCACCGATCTCAAGGGATGTTCAGAAGGTTGTTTCCGGAGCGTGAGCTTATTGTAAGATAATCTTGTAAGAAGTTCACGTCGTGCGAGTGACGAAGGCAATACCTTTTCGACGGATAGTACACGCAATAAGCGCTCGAATTGAATGGTAGAATCGCAGCAGCCTCCGCCAACTCAGCTCGCGCCAATTCTACCTCTCTGAGGAAACAGATAAACGTAAACTAATTTTAGGTCACGTAAGAATACACAGCAGCTGACCTCGCTGGCGAGTCACGCCTCGGCAGCACGGGTTCGCGTACATACCCTCCCAACACGTGCTCCTTCCTCTCAACAGTCAACGGTTGGATCAAAGGCAGGGGTGAATCCACCAACATTTCATTTTGGGAGAGGCGCATATAGAAACTAGTGGTGCCAAAACCATCGCACATACTTTCTTATATACGTTTCTCCCATCTGCTGCATGGATTGACAAAAAATATCACAAAAGTGTTACGTAAATGTACTTTCGGTGAAGACAGAAATTGACGTATTTTCGTATCTGCAGTGCGTTTGCTGTCCTCCTAAGTATTTTATCATTATCATATCTTTCATTTCAGTTTACGGAAAGTGTACTCTACGTCTGCTTGGTCAATTTACACAGCTAAATATTGTTCAAGCTTCTATAAACGGTAAACTAATGTGTAAGTGCAGCAGACAGAAATTATTTTACTGCGTCTATTCTAAACTTTTAGCGAAATGCCACTTTTTGTGAAACAGGGATAACCAAAATGTATATTTATTTTCAATATTTTCACGATTACAAAACTTTCTATATATTACGCATATGAGAAGGTAAAATACTAGGTTTGCGGGTCCCTCGACCGGAATTTTTTTTAAATTTAAGTAATTTAAGATATTCCTTATTATCTTAAAGTGCAGTGTTCATAAATAACCCTTGAAAATTACGTTTTTGAAATAATTCGTGGTTTTAGTCCAATTTTTAGTTTGAGAGTACCTCTACCTCTGAGTGAAGGGTCAAAATGAAATCGATATTTTCCCCGATCCTTCATGAATAGTACAGAGTGTTATTATTTGCTCATTTTATAAGAACACCAATAGAACATATCCATCATTAATTTATTATACTTTTAAAGTTCCATTATTCCAATAACAAATAGTTTATTTTCTTATATTTATGATTTCTACTTTTTCGATTATTGTAAATTTTATCGAGATAATGTTGTTATATTGGATCTCGCTGTAGTGCGAGTAGTGCTATAGAACCTATGAGAAATATCGCAGTCGCTCATGTTTCCACTAAGGTTCTGTAAAAGCAAAAGCAAGTTAAATGAGTTTTTTTTTTCTTTACTCAGATTTTATTAGTTCGTCTTGCTTTTAATGGGCATTAATTTTTTTTTTTCGCAGTAAAAAAAACTTACTTTTTTATTATTTTTATCGTTTTTTTGATGGCGAGGGGATACAGGTACCCTTGTGTCCTNCCCCGCCCCACCGCTTGGATCCAGCATTGGTTACAGGTAGAATCACACGCGGCGAGGGGTTGGGTAGCAGGTGTTGCAA
Organism: Laupala kohalensis; assembly: GCA_002313205.1. Lineage (NCBI taxonomy): Eukaryota > Metazoa > Arthropoda > Insecta > Orthoptera > Trigonidiidae > Laupala > Laupala kohalensis. Next base: position 268,669 of record NNCF01128443.1, read on the forward strand.
CATTCGAGGTCATTAATCAAAGAGGTGGAGTAGGCAGCAGGTGCCAGGACGATGCGAAACCGGTCACGGGCGGCTCAACGCAGAAATAAAAGCGCCACCGCATGACGTCATTCATGGCCGCATTCCTGCACGTCACGACTCCCATTGGCTGCGCTGGAGGCGTGTCGGGGCTCGTCCCTCGGAACGTTGCTATTGGCTGCCCCAGCCACGTGGCACTCGTGCGCGGCTTGAGTCGCATCGAAGTGTACAACACGCTTGTGCTGCTCTCGTAAGGACATGATGCGAAGCAGGTCGACGGGTTAGAAGACATAAATGCGATCTATCGGAATAATTTAAAAACTATAGGAACACAAGGACGTAGTCAGGATGTTGTTGAAGGTGGAGGTCTGACGTTCGGACGGAATATCTCACAGACAATCGTATTTAATTTTTGTACGATATGTAAATATTAATATAAACTAAGAACCAACTCAATATTTGGTTCATGAATCCGATCAATTATTATTTATTAATGTTCCATTCTATGTGCAATAAATTATTAATGACAAACAAATATTTATACATCAGACATAAATTAATCACATAAAACACTTGTAAATATTTAACATTCGCAATTCACATTGGTTCAGAAACAAAAACATGAATTGTGAATTTAAATATAAATTAATCACATGAAACACTTGTTGATATCAGTGACATATAAATATTTGTCTTTAATAATTTATTGCACATAGAATGGAACATTAATGAAAAATAGACAATCAGAGTGAGAGAGACATTTATATAGAAATGATTATTTATACAAACCTAACCACAGTAATGTTTAATTTTCAGAATAATTTGTCAAGAGAACTAGTAGTAGTCCGCATCCCCCCACCCCTATCCCTTTGTTTCTTCTAATGATGTATTAAGAACAACAGTTTCGTACAGAGGGTCAAAAGCTGCTCATCCCCTCACCCACAAAGAGTGAAAAAAACAAAAATTTTCTTGTATGTCAAAAATATAAGTTATGTTTGGTGTGTAAATCTATTATTTGCATTGTTTCAAAATTGCATCATTTTGCACGTAACTTTCCAAATTTTCAATATGCCCCACACTGCTCAGAGATCTACTTGTCCTCCACCCTCCGAAAAAAATCTTGGATCCGCCATTGCTTCACTCTACTACGAGATTGATAAGTAAATACCATCCATTCCACGAGTGTGGTGGAGCAAAAATTTGTGGGAACAAGTTCCCATTTTTTATCTTTTTGCACAAATTAATTAAATACAATACAAAATATTGTTTTAGCAAAAATAATTTTAGGTAGAAATTGTGGTATTTCATTACTTCATTTGAAATACCTTTTATATAGTTGCTGATTGTCTTCTTAATAAATTATATAATTGGGTTATGCGGTTATAAATTATACACAATCATTTCACCTAACTTAACTTTAATAACATTCACTGTAAATTGCCAACATTTCGACACTGATCAGCATCATCAACATTAAAATTTGCAATGTACTTGAAGTCTACTTCTGTAAAAACATATTGGTGACAGATCTTCACATTGTCCAAACAACCTCTATGACTGTAGACTTATAATTCTAGAGGATGTTACTAAAGTTAAGTTTGGTGAAATGATTCTCTATAATTTATAACCGCATAACCTAATTATATACCTTTTATATAGCACAAACTTGAAGACCAATTCATTTTCTCTGATAACAGTATGACCATATGGCTGCTTCTGTCCGTAGTTAATAGAACGTACTTTGTTGCACTACCACCTGCCCACTACAATTACTCCGCATTATATATTCTCATATTCTCATTATACTGAGCGAGTTTCACTCAACTACACAACTAGGTATCACTCAAGTCACTTTTCGTGAAAGAGCAGGTCTCATGGCCTGAACCTCACCGTGAGACATGAAATAAATTAAATTAATAAATAAATTAATTAATAAGAAAATTTAAAGTTTTATATGAAACTTTTTTTCTCTCAAAAGTTTGGTTTATATTACGTTTACAGTGCTATGAACAGTTCTATTTGTAGTTGAAAACAAAATATTTTGTACTACAATAAAAAATTAACAGAAAGAAATATTATGTTGACAATTCTTTTAATGTGGAAATTTTATGAGTGTACTAAAAAGAGAAGATGAAATTCCAAAATGAAATTTTGATGTGACTGAATGGATTTTTTCATACGGATGAATAGGGTTGAGAAGATCATGGTAAAGTCAATCAATTTGAAAAAGGGAAATGACCTCAAGGAATGTTAACAAAAATAAGCGAGTGAAAATTATTTAGTGACTCCAAAAACAAAATAATGTGTAAAACACAAATACATCACCAAATACATTATTGTACAATTAGTTACATTCATGACTAACAATCATCCATGCCTAGAAATTGAAACACTCAGGTATACGTTTGTACCTATCTAGACAACAAATACACAAGACATAAAAACCATTTTACTTGCAAGCAAAGCAATTACTCTCGCTTCCAAAGTTATCAAACAACTACATTAAGACGCAAGTAAACGCAAATAAATAGCAGATACAAAAATAAAACTGTTTGTAGGCAGTAACATTAAGATGCAATATTAGGTTTGAGTTTAAAATATAGCATAATCTTAAGAAGCCAATAATTTTGTTTATCTGTAAATTATACAGCGAGTAATTAAATCTCTCAAGTAAATTTCCGTTCTCAACTCATCCATGATAAGCAACATAAAATGACCAACAAGAAAAACAGTATCAACAGTTCTGAAGTAAAAGTTACAACAAAAATAAGCAACTATTGTTATATTGAAAAAAATTGCTTCCATAAAGCCTTGAAACAAGATTCTTTATATCTCGTACTAGTGAAGGTCTTTTATATCCGATTCATAAAACTATTATTTGTAGAAGTCATTCCCCAGATAACACTCTTTAGTCAAGACAAATTCACAAACATTCAGATTACTTTCTTTGTGTAGTACTTCTCTCACTGTACAACAGAAATTTTAGGAGTCAGTGTTCCGTGACTGCATCGGTGGGAGGTTACACGGTAATTACTGCCTACAGACAGCATTAAATGACAACAATGATATTCAACAATCCATTTTAGGAAAGTATATTTTAAAATATTTCAACTGAAAAGAAACATATTTTTCTCTACTTTTCCAAAGAAGAGACAGATTCATGTCAATAAAGAAGGTGTTGCTTGATCATGATCAGTAATCAAATAGTACAGAAGATCACGACTCCACATTTCATTGTGACAATGTTCTACAATCAAACAATCTCTTCTCTTCATTGGAAAATGTCCAACACAACATCCTAGAAAAGGAAAGAAAGATTCACTGATTAAATTTAATTTTCACTGATTAATTGTAAAGGAAATCCACAAACATCAAGTGTAAGTAAGAAAATGTTTATGTGAAAGAACATCAACAAAGTAAGTCTATTTTGGGATTTAAAAATGGCACAACAATCAGAATTAGTTACAACAATATATTTAGTGAAAGATAGGAATCTGTTTTACAATACAGACATCTTTGGTCATAGCCACAATGGCAAAATCATAAGTAAATAGGTCACATTCAGTGCAACCAAATTACATCTATCAGGCAACCTGTAGGTGTCTACTTTGTTTTCTCTTTATGACTAGTTAAGTTCTAATTATGTTTCTACCTACAAAAATGTCAGTTCACTCAGGAATTTACATATATATATTTTTTGTTCATTTGTTTTCATACACTTCGTATCTATTTGGTATCAACCAGAAGAATTCTCGCACTCAACAAGTTACCTGAGAGGAAAAAATACAACAAACTTAAATATTTCTCAGTTCTCATTTCCATTTTCCAACAGTGCAAAGTTGAAAAACGTTTTCAAAGAAATGTAAAATCCTAAAAGATTTCCCTGATACACATTATTCCCATTTCTTTCAACAATAAAAATAAAATTAAGATGTCAACATTAAAAGAACTAATCTTTCATACAGCTTTATAAGAAAATAACAATCCAATTGAAACCAATCTGAAACAAGTAACTATATGTTATCTAAGGATGAAACGTACAAACAGGAGACACGAATACATTTGTCAGCTGTTGCACGTCTCATCAAATGTAAATGAAACAGGATAAAACAACTGAAGTAACAATGCTATATTATTTCTACAAAAAAGGACAAAAGTCATAATCAACTAATCATCTATGCGTTACAAATATATATTTTACCATAGTAAAATTTAATTTTTATCCAAATCAACGCAAATAAAACAGTAAAATTGTTTGCTAGCAAGAGACAATGTGCTACGACTAGTTGAAATGTGAAAGCTTCAAAACAGTTCTTAGAGAACAATTATTAGTACCCTAAATTAAATGTCATCTCCACAAATATATGGATATTTGGAAAATATAAAATTTTAGAGATATTTCCTGTTTTTATACCAGTACCAATAAGGTGTATTGCACACATCCTTTGTATCTATAAAATACAAATTTCCTAATTTAAGACTCACGTCACAGAGCCTACACACAATCAAAGTGTAAATACAATTAATACTATGCATATCCTAAATTCTGTAAGTTACAAATGGCAAATGTACACCTTAAATAAAATAAAACATTTTGTGAAATATTAAATATTTCCAGACAACTGTGCAAGAACCACAGAGAGAAAACTCAATTACAAACTTTTCCTTAAAAACATTTACATCGTTCCTAGTTCTCAAGTAAAATCTATTTAAATTAATTATATTTATGTATTGCAACTATCGACGAAGGATCTATGGTACCACCAATAATACACTACAAAAATCGATTAGTGTGCCCAGTATTACTGTAAGGTTTACTTAAAGTCATGTGTAAAACATAAACCACGAACAAAAAACGATATTCGTCTTCATCCTAAATCCAAAAGCACATTACTTTCAACTCATGTTTCAAATATGTTTCAGTGATACAGTCAGGATAGACCGATATATTATAAGAGGACCCCCTAAGTCAAATTTCATAGTTTTAGAAAATTTCATTTACACAAGTATGAAATTAATGGTGAACATGCAAATGAAATTCCATTCAGGAGATCAGTACAATTACATCAACTTCATTACAACACACGGTACGTGAAATTACCAAAATAATAATGGACAAATAGATTGCAAGTTTTATGTACAAATTCTAACCAAAATTTGACTGTTTTTGGTCCAAGAATAATATCAATAATTTCAAGAACGTAATAGAAATTTATTTTTAAAAAATAAATAAATAAATATTTTTTCATTTTAACTAACAATTACAAAAGTAAGTTTTCTAAGTTGAACATTGGGGATCGTAATCTCCCAACGTATTACTCGGTCATGTCACTGATTTGTTTACTGTATTTAACAACACAAAACTTAAACAAACAATTCTTCACTACAAACTGAAGGTCTACTTACTAAACTGAAGCAATGGAATACAGCACCAAGTATATTCTTAGCCCACGGCAGTGATATTAGTACAAGGAAAACGTGTGCAATTCCAATACACAGGAATCATTAGCCACAATTATTTTCCTTCAATATATTATACATACACATGCTATATTCATACCAAAAAATATACAAAATTATTACTCAATTTATTATTAAGAAATCAGAGGTTGAAAGAAACACGATACAACAGAACGATAACACCACACGGCACAGATATCATTCACGATTTATGTAACACAAACAGATGAGGAGAAACAACAAACGATGATGAAACACATTTAAGATAGACGTGAAATATACTTATAGGCCTGTTTCCCTGTAGTTATGAATTTCTCACTACACTTCTTACACACACAACCTTCAAATGCCAAGAAACGTGTACTTGTTTCAGGGAAGAAATAAGAATGGAAGAAGAATTCGGCATTCACCTGCTCTCGATAAAACGAACGGATTATTCTCGGGGAAAGAATCAGGACAAACTCTGTAATTCTCACTACGTACACACACTCAATTGAAATAGCCACAAGTAATAGAAGAAAGTGCTACAATTAATATTCAACAAAACATTTGAAATATTTTCGAAAATATTAAAATCTATAAACGGAAAAACTAAGCAAGGCAGTTTGAGATAATGTAGAATAGATTTCTTCTTCCATAATTTTGCTCATCACACAAAACGGCCTCCTCTCAATCCTCAGATCTGAACTCACTTTCAGTTAATAAGAAATTGCAAAAATGTTATAGTTTAACAAATTACAAAACGAGTGGCAGAACACAGTCGGGACGAGATTACCTCTCATCCTTTCCACTGTGTTAGTCTCAAGACTGAATTTCGTGTATGGTCAATGCACATTAATACAATTATTGTAATATAGCACAGAAAGCAAAAAGACATCAGAGAGAGAACGACAGTACATCAACAATTATTACTTATTTAAAACAGCAACCAACCAACCAACATCCAGAAACATCAGATAAAAGAGACAGTCAAACTACATTTAAAGAATGTAAATTTGAAATCTTTCTTTCAAACAATTCTACACATTTGTGGAACAGTTGAGTGCGTATTGTGCAGTACTGAACAAGTCAATGCAGCTGATTCCCCGATCTCCAACGGATTCAGTACTTCTGTTCAAGCTCTAAATCAAGGCACACGCAGCAACAGTCCCCTTAAGAAAAGGTTTCTTTTTAGTTACATGTTCAAACACAGCAAGTTAAATCCAGTGGCATCAACATCGATACATATAATCATTAGTATGCGGTATGTGACAACCATCATTCTTATTGCAATGGAATACACCATATTTGGCATTTCTGTCAAACAGTACACATATATGTTCAAGAGAAAGACAAGGACACACAAAAATCGAGTGTGACGTATATTCCATCAATACGATAAAATCCAGTAACCACTCTACAAATAACTTCAGAATGACAACAATTTTTTATCTCAAAAACAAAAATTCTATGATCATTGACACATGTCATGCTGCAAGACACAGAATCAAACGTGCCGTAGCACAACAAAGTTATAAAAACTCAACATATGCAACAACTTTAAATATAAAGACCATACAGGAAATTCAGTTTATTTACGTACTACACACAAATTAGGGTCACTCCGCCAGGACTTTGCTGGGCAACGTCTGAATTGTGCATTCGCCCAGCTGGCGTACAGACTTGAGGAGCTCTTCAGCACCGGTACCACTATTGGCCATACCGGCACTGCTTGCGCTGTTGGTTCCGCCAGGCGTCACAGGACTTATGGTGAGGTCACTGTAGCGCTGCTGGCCTAGCGAGAGGGAGGTGAGGTAGGAAGTGTCGCCAAAGGGCAGAGAAATGACGGCCGGGCTAAGGGGATTAGCTGAATGAGACGATAAGGCTCCTGCCGGTGGGCGGCCAGCATTCAGGGCTGCACGCGGCGGGGCAAGGCCGAGGCGTAGTCCAAGAGGTAGGTTCTGTAACAAAGGGTGTAACATGCATATTTAAATCAATATTGTTATTCATTTTCAAACAACACTTTTGAGAGCTTGACAACACATTGAATACCTTAAAACTAGAGTTCAAAGTAAAGGTGAAATTGCCCCCAAAATGTTTATAACATTATGAATTTATTTATTTATTTATTATCTATGATAAACAGTCTGTAAGCCCAATTTACAATATAAAGTAGTAGTATTTACAGTTTTAAGACTCATTAACAATATTAGTTTAAAAATACAATCTTTGCTTGTTTTTTATATCAGTTGATTGTCTTAGTATCAAGAGATGGATTCACATCGTCATTTCTCAATCTTTGCAATCTAGCTATTGGAGAAGTATAGCCATAGGATGTCCTGTGTGTTGGTTCAACGAAAAGGTACATAGTCGGTTAAAGTATAAATGAATTTAGATTGGAGTGATGGACAGTTTAATACATTGTTTACAATCTTATACAGTATACAGGAATCGGTGTGTGTTCTATATGAATTCAAAGTACTAAGATTCGCAAATTTAGAAATGTCTCTGTAATCATGATTCACTCGGGAAATTTGTAGTTTGAATTTGTATGAAAGATAATTGAGGAATCCGTGTTGTACACTTTCTATTCGTTTAATATGAATTTCAAAGTGGGGAAACCATATTACAGAACCATACATAAGATTAGGTTTTATCAAGGTGTTATAAAGCGTTATAAAAGTTTGAAGATTACAGAAGTCTGAACTATGTCTCTTCATATATCCTAATATTTCCATACTTTTATTACTATGTAATCAATATGATATGTGAATGTCAATTTTGTATTGAATGTAACTCGCAAATCTTTTGTTTGTGTACAGGGATCTAAATGTGTATCGTAAATTTTATAATTTTGTAAAATTCGATTCCTACTTCTATGGAAACTCAATATTTTAAATTTATTAACATTCAAATACATTCCATTTACATTGCACCATTGTGTCACCGTGTCAACATCTTGCTGAAGTTTCTCACAATCATTTTTTTTTCTCTTATCATGGGGAACAACTTACATTCATCAGCTATTATTAAGAAATTGCTATTGCTATTTTTCATGTCATTTATAAATACACTAGATAAGGTTGGACCCAAATGTGAACACGGCGGTTTACCAGAAGTAAATAGTGTATATTTTACCAGCTGCTGCCTATCAGTAAGATATGAACTAAACCACTTTAATAACATCCCTGTAATACCTTAAGTTTGAAGTTTAGATATTAATAATGAAATGTGTAATTTATTGAATGCTTTCACAAAATCTGTATATATCACATCTACCTGATCACCTCTTTCCAATGCTTCAGTAATGTGGTCACTAAATAGCAGCAAATTAGTTGTAGTATTTCTACCATTCACAAATCCACACTGCTCAAGTGTAATTTTAGTGTCAATAAATTTGTCTATATTATTCACTATAATTTTTTCAAATATTTTTGCCATAAAATTTAATAAAGAAATAGCTCTGTAATAAATTACATTAGTTTTGTTTCCAGATTTGTGAATTGGTGTGATATAACTAATTTTCCATAAGTTTGGAAATGATCCCTCACCAAGTGACTTGTTAAATAACATTCTTAAAGGTTCTTGTATAATGTGTGTGCAATGATTCAGAAGTAAGACAGGTATTCCATCAGAACTACACACTTTGTTTAAATTTAATGACATCAAGTCTTTTATTACTTCATCAGTGGTAATAGTCGGAGGATTTGGTGTTTCATTTTGTGTTTCAATAACATCATTAAAATCCAAATATGCTGACTGGAAATAATCAGCAAGTAAATTAACATACTCTATTCCCGTTATTATAACTTTATCTCCATATCCTAATTCCGGTGGTAGACCATAATCTTTCCCATTACCATTGACATAATTCCTGAATGATTTTATGTCCATTTAAGAATTTACAGTATTTTAAATAAGTTTACTGTCAATAAAGCAGTTACATACTGCGCAAAGCCACGTGGCGGACAATAAACTAATTTACTCTTTGGAACCAAGCAAGGGTTCCAGAGACTCCCATCAATTCCAGTCAAGGGCTCTGTGACAGAGACAGGTTGAAAATTTTAGCACACTCCTAAGTTAAGAATAAAAGTACTTCAATATATGTTATAATATTAACAGAATACCAACAAATTTGTATTTAATAAAACACAAAAATGTTATTTCACAAGTACGTGTTATTATACATTATAACTTATTTGGAAAATATTGTTTATAAATCGTAACTATTAAGATAACTCTATATTCAACATTTATTATTTCAATAGATGCTGCCCCTAGTATGCAAGAGCCTAGAGAGACTGAATTAAAAAATCTGCCTTTACCCAAAGGGAAATCAGAGAAAAACCGAGGCCACATGGGAATTACAAATAATTTTTCTTCTTTGAGTTTGGTCAACAAATAGAGTATTGAATAAATCATGTCACGATGTACCTTGTCCCGTATACGCCTCCGGCCTCTGATACGCATTATGGTGCCACTCTGCACCACATCGCACGGGAGGTTGGGATGAGCCCGCTGAGTGTGGAGCTTGAGCTTGTCTTGGCGAGAGAAAGTGCGTTCGCAAGAAGGATCGGGACAATGGAAGGGCCTCTCTCCAGTATGAGTGCGCCGATGACGTGCCAAGTGCGAGGCCCGAGCAAAGGCCAGGGAGCAGAATTCGCACTCGTGTGGCTTATCTTCAGTGTGAAGACGCATGTGGCGCTGCAAGTTGAAAATGAGAAGTTCTCTTTAGAAAAAATAATCACATAACGGTATTCAGGAAGATAACATAGGTCACTTAATAAACCGGTTCATGAATACTACCACACATTTAATATATATAAATACTTTGACATGTTGTAAGTTAATTCAACTTCGCATTTACAGGTCAGATACTGTATTGGCCCAAATATAATACAACTCAGAATACGGTGCAATTCCCAGTATTTTGAATGAAAACTCGGAAAGATAAAATACTCATATTATGTATCCTTTTAAATAACAACTTTCATCCTAACTCATGAACAATGATAGCCCATCTGGACAAAGAATTTTTTTCCTAATACAGCCAATATTTTTTCTATGGATCATCAAATGTTTAGAAATGATAAATAGAAGAAGAAAGAGTCATGGCGTAAGAGCTACCGAGAGACTAGAAGCATTGGCTGCTGCAAATATCATCACTGCAACATTATTTTTTGTGTGAAAGATGATCGACAACAAATGCTGCATCATAGCATTCTTGGAATACCAAGAATTCTCATAAGAAATTTTAAATAAATGCACTTCAATGCTTCTTGAGGCGCACAGTATCCAACTACTTGTTGTTAATCCTAAAGTACTCAAATATAGTGTAAAAACGACTTTTAGAGGTACCTATCCGGGGGGGGNACTAAATTCGGCCCAAAATGGTAATTAGTACATATATACCCTTATAATCAAACATGTTCTTGTGTCTGATTGATATTTTTTATGGATTTCCTGTATGGCAGGGCTTTTCCAAAGAACTTTTTTCATTGTGTACAGTGTTCTGGTGCCCCTCTCTCTTCCTGCTCGCGCCCCGCTACTGCAAAGGTAAATTCTTAAAACCGGTTTTTAATGATAAGAACATGCTAATTTCTCACTTTTCTCTGGATGCTCTGCAGAAGCACCAAAATGGTATGTATGAGAGAATCGATAATAATTAAGGTATGTAGATAAAAAAGGTTCTAAGCTCCAAAAATATGTAGGTGTTTTTTTTTGTTTTTTTTCCGGAAAAAAAGTTCAGGACGTTGCAGAAATTTAATTGGTTTCTCTCTTACAAATGGGATGGAATTGACTGTAGGGAAAAATATTTTGTCCACTATAATTATAAGTCTTTAGATAGTAATTATAAATGTATAATTATTAGTCTTTAGTTAGTAAGTTTTACGTGTGTTTTTATACTGGCTCCTGAGCACAGTGTCTCCCCTCTCTTTCAGGTTTTTACTATTGTACCTCCATATGGAGATTTACAAAATGTAAAAAAAAATTGCCTATAAACTTGAACTTGAACTGTAAGTGGGAATCTCTTATAACCAGGTTCCACTGTAAATTGTTTTGAAATAATTTAGTTCCTTCAAGTGCTCTTTACCTTGAGATCTGAGAACTTGGGGCAGCGAGTGAAGCAATAGGGGCAAGCCATGTCACCTTCCCCTTCCTCAGCAGGGGTTTCTGGAATATTCCGTTGCTCTCGGCCCGACAGAGACACGGGAGGTTGAACCCACTGGTTGGCGCTTAGGTCCAGCCCTTCCGGGGCAGACGTGGAGGGATCCAAGCTGTCTGTATCTGGCATTTCTTGCAGATGGGGAATACAAAACATGTCGGCCGTGGCCTCCTCCTCTTCCTCCTCCTCTTCTGCACTTTCTGCCTCCGCCTTGATCTTCACATACTGCATGGGACCTTCACAAACACAAAGAATTCCCCATCATATAGCACTAGTTTCTGACAATAATTTAGTGCTAAAACAAAATTGATTCTAGAGCACTATTTAAGGTATTACACTTGCGTTGACTGAAGTTATGTTGTCAACTATTCATGAAACTTGGAAATATTCACCGAAGGAGAATTGATTAATTAATAACTAGCTCTACTGATGTTTCCTGTGGGTAAGAACAATTATTATGTAATTTTAAAACTTGATAATAAATTTGTGTGGTAGTTTGATATTTTTTTGTTTGACAAGGGTCACAGTGTCTTCAGTCTCATGATGCGACTGCCATTACCATTAGAACAGTATTTTTCACAATTTTTTGTGAATTATTCTTGTAAACTCACATAAGGTATAAAAATCTTAATGGCATTGCATTGTTCCTATTTCCATTTGGTATGCTCTATTTGATGTTTTTTGCAATGTGAAGCCAATACTTGTGTCAGGACATTAAAAAAACATAAGCCTGCAAAAGTTACTCCATCTAACTGTCTCTAGAATGTTAATCTCAGGAGGAAAAACAGCGAAGATGGGAAATTTTCCCCTTAAATGCCTTTTCATAAAAATTGCAATGGTGAATTACCAATGCTAGGCGCAAGGGTGAAGTTCATGCTGTTTTAACAAGACATCATTGTCTCACCAGTAATCACCCATCACGACTGTGCTGTAACGACAAGTGCTGCAATGACTTATTCCTAGATCTGATTACATCTCTCAACTTCATACATCAAATTACGTTTTGTTTTCTAAGCTTGCAGTGTCTATGTGATATGAATTTCACTTTCATTAAGTAGGTTTATAAATTTTAGTTTACTGCACGTTTCCTTCATAATATTGTAATTGCTGACATTTTTCAATTAGGGGCCAAAAGTTACCTCAGAATTGAAAAATATCCTGTACACAACAGCAGGAAGGAAACATGTTATGTTAATATGCCTCAAGCAACAACAAATTTTCAAGACTGTCGTATAAGTGAGACACATATTGCAGTTTAGGAATGAATATGGAAATTTTTTATAATGTTCCCATTTTTTAGCATCTATGACCTTGATTATAGCAATCCAGTTGATTGAGACATGGGAAAAATGTCACTAACCCACTGGAAACTAAACCTACACCATTCAACTGGCAGAAAACATTATGCCCTGATCTTCTCCAACAACTCTTATGGTGTTTTCTGTTTGCTGCTCTGAGAGTACCCAGAGTGCAAAATGTTGTTCCATTTCACAAGAGAAGTTGCATCACTGCAGGGATATGATTGTTCCATTTGTCTATTGAGACGCACTCTCCACACACTGAGTGCAACTAGATTTGCTCCTACAATTTTTTCAGTAGAGGGACTGCGCTGGGCATCGATGAGGATAATGCATCCATGATGAATGCTATTAGTTTATTGCAAATATTATCATCTGAAAACTCTGCAGATGAAGAGATGTCCTTCTCAAAAGAGAAAGAATTATTACGACGATAGATTTGCTTTTGTTACTATGATTATATGATGATAAAAAGGTAATATTTGCATAACATATACAAGGATACAAAAAGGTTATTTGTTGATGTTAGTAATAATTTATTGTTATTACTCAATTATTGAAGTTTCATCCAGCTAACAATGACCTCGCTCGAATTGTGCTGCAAGGGCATTCCGTTTACTTGCTACACTCTCCCAGCGGAGAGGGGAACTCCCACAGAGTAATGACATATTTGTCTGGTTCTAGTGCGCTCACACAGAAGTAAATGGAAAATGCCATAAGAAGAAAAAACAGCAACAAATAGTTGAACTTACCATCTTCCGAGGCACAGGCACTAATTGTCATGTCAGCAATGTGAGACTCCTGCATGGTATTTCTGTCGTCAGCATTGTTAGAATTTTGGTCCTCTCCAACAGCTTCCGAGTCTGGGTTCAGGTCCATCTTGTGGGTCGCAGTCACCGTTCGCTGTTTCTTGCTCAATTGAGAAGAAGATGGTCGCACTTCTACTCCCATACTTGACGACTCACGCTTGTCTACACTGCGGGTTCGCCCCAGAGACGAACGAATACCCACATCCACTCTTTTCTGACCCTGCAAATACAAAGCAGAAGAAGAATATTTACCATTCTTTGATTTATTGAAAACAATTGTATAGATTCAGTATAATACATACAAAAGAAATATAATACATTATTTATTATAAAAGTTTCTTTTTTTATACATAATATATTACAGTTAAAAAAATAACCTATAAAGGTAAAAAAAAAGTAAGTGTTCATAGGACTGGTGCTTAAAATTATACTTAACTAGCTTAAAACAATAGTAACTTACATACTAAGATCATAAACATTCTCATATAAATGTCGTAACTTTTATAAATATTTATCTCATATAAATGTTCAGCTTTAATAAAATAGAAACAAATTATATTTGATAGCTTTTATATTCTATTGTATTAACAGTGACATTGAAATGTAAATTAATTTAAGTGTAAATCTAATCATCTTCAAATTTATCTGTATGCTTCACATTATTTTAAATTTGATACAATCCATGTCTTAATTTTTTTCCCACTGACATTACTAGTTTGTTTTTTTTTAATTCATTCAGTAATTAGTGTACACATCAAATACCCTACAAAGTGATACACTACATGTAGGACTGTCTCCACATTAAAAAAGACACTGGGCAACTATTAATTTTTTTTTTTTTTTTTTTTTTTCATAAAAGAACTTCAAATGCTTCAAGACCTATTACACTTGACTTCATTTATTCATTCTTATCGTGGGCTCTAATGACCTTGCTGTTGACAAGCCCTTATAACCCACAAAAAAATTCATTCTTATCCTTTTTATATCAGTTTAAAAAAAATAGTTTTAAACAATTTTAATTGCTACAGAAATTTCATATTCTTCCAACATTTTACCACTTAGGCAGCATCAAATATTTGTTTCTTTCTTAATCACATTTTTAGAACTATTCTGAACGCTTTTTAGATCCAATAAGGTATATTTAACAGCTTCATTTAAAAATGTTTGTACCAATCTAATACTCCCATGATGCCAATAATTCTCGTTGATTCGCACCACGGTGAAAGTGACAACTGTCAACAAATCTGAAGGTGATAAACCAACTTATGACAGAAGAGACTCAAAGAAATCGCAATTAAATAGCTCAAACCCGACGAGAACTACACAGTGCACAGTACTTAAATCCCAATTACAGAGACTACGTCCCGGAGGTGGCTCTATCAGCGAGGGGGTGTATTCAAAAATTGTGTCAGTGCCACTATGCAGAATCAATGTATACCATAATACTAAAATTGCTACATGTATTTCTATAAGACAACTTTAGGAAAATATATCTTTTTCACTCTTCATGACCACAAATGAGGTGTCATTACAAAATTTATTTTCTGGACAGGAATGGGATCATAAACTTACATTTGAACTGATAAGTATTTGTTTTATAATCTGTTTTGAAATACAAATTGAACTGGAATTTTAAAACTCCGACCCATGTGACACTACTCACAAAACTGTGAACATCGATAAAATGTACATTTATTATAACGTTTATTGCCTTTTTTTATTTTTTTAAACAAAATAATCAATGTGTTGTACATACCCTTTGCTACCTTCATAATGGGATCACTGATCAGTAATATCGTGTTCACATGACTGCAAAATCTTGACACATGTCCAATTGTTTTGTATTTATTTCTATCTATATTTTATTTGCCTCCAATTACAAAGTAATATACTATACATCAATAAAGATAACTACAAAAAACAACAACAACAAAAGTTACACATTAAAAAAAAACAGAATATACATATGTAGATAAATATAATGAATCCTACAGAAGATATAAACCCATGGGTGAGTAAGACAACTTAAAATTTAAAAAAATTAAAAAATATACAAGTTTAAAATTAGAAAACATTAGATAATTGAAGATATTTGGCACCAGAGTTAAATATAACTGCACATAAAATTAAAATTTATCAAAATAAAGATTTACATGACAAAATTACTATTGATTTAAACTTAGCATTTACAAAATCAATATTTACTAAAACCTTATAAGGAATCTAAACTTCTTAATAATCAGACTAGTTTCTTCATTAGTATTTAAATTTGTTAGAACACAATTTTTTATTTTAAATCGGCCAAATTAGGTGAGGTTTTCAGCTGGGGTTTCCCTCACCTACTCCAGACAAATGTCGGTTCGGTACCATAAGTTCCCCGGCAACCCAACATCTCTCCTTCCAAAATGGAAGAGCAGGTCTTTGGCCTGAACCTCGTCAAAAGGCATAAAAGAAATGAAATGAAATAAATAAAATGTAAATTAATAATTTTTAATGATGGAGGAGTATTGTAAGTTTTAATGGATATGTACATCAAACATATTTTTCCTATTTCAAGAAACACTAGAGGAAGTTCAATATTTTTATTTCTTGTTACTTCCAATTAACATATTTTGCAAATAATTATATTGTAAGTTGACTTAATTTAGTAGAATTTATGGACTTTTATAACAATATCATTCTTCTTCTTCTCTTCTATGACCACATAGGATCACTTTAGTCAGTCCATTATCTAGTCTTCTTTACAGGCTCTGTTAGGACCTCGCGGTCCTCCCAATAATTTTTCATATGCTCTGAACAATATCATTAAAGATAATTTTAATAACTTTATCCTACACCATTTGCATTTTTTTCTTTTGTTTTTTTTTTTCTAATAAATCAAAAACTATGAAAAAATTCTTTCAACTTCTATACTTTTGCAACCTGTCCCTAGCTTCTTTTAAATACAACATAATAAATTTTTAAAGATATATATTTATCTTTTTGAAAGTAAAATTCTGTGTTGTACAAGATTAAATTTATAACCAGATTGATATTTTATAATACAATCTACACAAAAGCTTACTTCATGACTTGTTTCATTTATCCAACAGTCCTTTCTATAACAATGAAATGGCTAAGATACAATTACCTTTCATTCCATTTCATTACTGACAATCCAAACACTGGTGAACATTTTTGTAGCTCAATGATGAGACTTCATGAAAACATTAAAGCCTGAATGAGTCAGTCTCAGAATATAAACAAGCAAAATTAACTTGGATTTGCGAGTTATCATTGACAGATTTGCCCAAAGCCAGTTGACCACATCTTGTTGGACCAAAAATGGGATACTATCGGTTACAAAAAGCAAAACACTCGAATTTCAACCCTCTGTTCACTTTCTTATCTATCAAAATACAACAAATCAAACATCACATTTTAACTTATTTAATTCTGAGTTATAAGAAATTAGTTTAAAAACTTTTACTTGTCTCTGAATATTTTTTAATGTATTTGCAACGTAAAAAATGTGATTTTCTAGCTATTTCAAGGGAAGGGTCAAATTTCAAATATTTTTTTCTAGCACAAACTGTTATGCCTAGGATATTGAAATGTTTACTCAGTGTTGCTGAAATAGTTATTTATAAGATGAGTTAGTTTCATAATTTTATCTTCACTACAAAAATTGTTCTAGTAATTTTTATAAAACCTTGCAATCTCCAGTTTGACTAATCATACATCTTCCGTCAGGCCTTAAAATGATCATTTCACAACCAGTTACTTCCACCATAAATGATGTGATTCTTAATTGTTATAGTTTAGCAGTATTCCTTTGTTTCTAACTTAGTAATTGTAGAATGATGTCACTCGTGCCTCTATGAATATCATTAAAATAAACATTACAAGCTTGATGATGTTCAACAGATGAAATATCTGGGACATATATGATAGACAATAAGTTATCATGGATATCACAAGTGGATAGGGTATGCAGCAAGATTAGCACAGGTTGTTATGTCTTGAGAAGGTTAAACCAAATGTGTGACAGAAGTATTAAAAACTGCTTACTTTGCTCTCATAGAATCACATATTAGATATGGCATCATTGTTTGGGGCAATTCCTCAAAGACCAATCTGCTGAGTCCTAAAAAACACAAAAACGCTGTTCGAATCATAGCAACTGTAAGACCTAGGGTCTCCTGCAGAGGTGTATTTCAAGAATAAGGAATTCTTACAGTGGATTCCCTCTACATTTTGGATGTCATATTGTACATGAATACTCATGGTCTTGAGAAATAAATAACAAGAAACATGGATATTCAACCAGAAACGCAAATGGATTTATACCTCCAGACCACCATCTGGCTCTCTTTGAAAAGAAGTCATCTAATGTGGGAGGTCAATTCATCAACTCACTGCTCCCAGAACGGCAAGACACCACCAAGCGAAACAAAAATCAACTTATAATATGGATGCAGACTCGCCGTTCCTACACAACAGAAGAATTTTTGAACCTGATTCACCAAATAAATAGAGACTCCTGTCACCTACTTTCCCACTTTAGGTCTCCATGACTCTAAATGATATCATGTTGTATTGTAACATACTACTTAAAAATATAATAAATTTTTTCAACACAATTTTACCAAATCTAACTTCTCAGTTGGGAGATCTTATTCCCACACACACTCTAGCATAAGGTATTATATGTATCAGAGCGACCAGGCTAAAGTATCCCTCAAAAATGTTTCAAATAATAGTTTGAACCTTTCCCTATCTGTGGTAAAGAATTTTTACACCCTTTTGAATTATTTGACATAAATTTACTTGAGCATATATGGAGAAATTTTCTTGGGTGTATATTTTGTTTTATATATTTAGGTAAAAGTATCAGCTTAACATAGTGAAAAAAATATACTAAAACAAATCAAATGGAAATAGAAATGCAACGACATTAAGATTTTCATACCTTGTGCAGCATTAACAAGAATAATTCACCAAAATCAATGGAAAATACTGTTCTAATGGAAATGACTGTCGCATCAAATGACTGAAGATAGTGCAACCCTTGACAAAATAAAAATAATCAAACGACAATCTAAATGTATAATCAAGTTTTAAAATCACAAATTAATTGTCCTCGTCCAATAGCAAAAGTCAATATAATGAATTATTAATTAATTAGAACTCCTTCGGTGAATATTTCCAAGTTTTGTGAATAGTTGGCACTTATTGTTACATCAATGCAGATATAATACCCTAACTGACAGAAAGAATATTACCAAAGACAAGGGTCACATGAAGAAACTCAGGATAGGTACACAACTCTGTTCAACAGCAACCCCGACCTCGCAACCTTCAAGAGTTCTCGCTGTAACACAGTGGAGAGAAGGGAGGGGATTCCCACTTCACTGCAGACAATCTGTGCAAAGCACTCCATCACTTAACTTGCCTCCTGTAAGTAGTAGGGGGATTGTAAGGATAAGTATGATTTAATATTATTTATTACATCATGGAGTCTTCTGAATGTGAATTCTCTCAACAATACCATTCTCTGTAGTCCCATCAATAGACAATTTATCCAATTTCATAAAGAGAAATTATTTTTGAAGATTATAATTAGAACTCCATATTCACCTTTTTTTGATTTGATAGGATTTAACAATGTTTCCCGAAGAATACTAACAATACATTACAAACACACATCACTAGAAAGCAGCATGAAAAAGCTTATTTTCATTCATGTGTAGTGGCAGCAACAGCACAGATGTCAATGAGAGCACATACGGCATGATCAAGTAGACCACGCCATGCGCACTGCCTCCCAAGCAAGCTTCAGCCAGTGTTGTCCAGTAGGCTCTCAAGAGCTCGCATGCCTTTTGCTTCACATTCCTGGGTTACAGTGATCAGAGTTCTTTCTCTCTTCACATACTCCTTGGGACAAAACAATAGGGATACTCCTCGAGTGCTCTTAACCTAATTTGTTTCACTTTAATGATGTTACGCAATTAAGAAAATCCATACTCTCCAAAAAAGATAAAAACTGTACTTTGTCTCTATATTAAAAATAATTGTGTTTATAGTACCATAAAAGAAAAAATATTTCGGTTTGAATTTTTAAAACAGAAAAAATAGTTATATTTGAGAAGACATAAAAAGGTAAAGTGATAAAAAAAACAAGGCTTGTCCACTACAGAGGGAGTGTCTAAAGCCCTGTTCCAAGAGATCGTACCTTGTAACGTGTTTCACGTCTGAAAGGGGCGGCTTCACTGTTCCCAACCGCAGGACCACTGGGGGACCTAGAACCTTCTGCAGCTGGTTGACTCTACAAAGATTTAGCAGATAAAATAAGGTCAAATTTGATCCTTAAGACAAAATCAGCCAAAATATACCAAACTACAATTAAGGTGGGCCCAGCAGTCCAAGTTTGTCATATCACAGAGATGTATAGTTGTATTCTTTGTTATTATTTGAGTAGTTTTAAAACACAACAATGAATAATAAAGAAGAAAAAACATGATATAATTTGTATCTATCAGTTAAAAGAATTTTACAAATAATATTCATGAACTTGCTTGATTCATTTGAAATACATAAGAGAACGTACAAACATGGCGGCCAAGAGCAACAGGTTTGTGATTTAGCATGACACCTCAGAAAAAGGTTAAATATCTTTCTCAAAGATCCAGTGACCTATAGATAAAAATTATGTAAAAAATACTACGGAAAGTTTACCACAAATCAAAGAATCTTCCATCATTTTCTTGATTTAAAAGTTTGTCTCATTTTGCAAATAAGTGTTTGCTCCACAAGACGCAATGAATTGCACCACCAATTTCAATCGAAATTATTTTACTTTAATGGTCAGTGAGGTATGTTTTTCAAATAGAAAGCACAATAAATACATGTTACTCTGTTTGTTTATGACAATTTCAGATATTTTAGTGATTTAATTCTACCTACGCTAGTACTATCTTCAAGGTATCTAATATTGTTATTAGGCAGAGCCGTTGTTCTATTTACTAAGCTCTACTTCAAGAAATAAATTCACCTCACTCACATCTTCAGTAGATTTTTGGGAATTCTCGTTCTCTTTTTGAGTGCCTTCATCCTCTTTCCTCTCCTCCTTCTCATCTGCTAAAGTTTCTTCTTCTTCATCTTCGCCCTTTCCTCCAGGAACATTATCCACCAAAGACTGTGACTCCACAATGACAGGCGTAACAGACATCTCGTCAGTTAAATTATTCAGGCCATCTGCCTTATTATCATTCTTTTCTGACTTCTTCAACTGAAACAAAGAGAGAAACATTATGGTTTTTGTCATCGAGGTCGAAGACACACAATGAGCGAGCAATCCATATTCTCATAGCTCCTCGGCTAAAGAAAAAAAGATTAATTTGTTGACTTTCTTACAAAATAAATTAACAAAAATGAACTATGAGCTCGTGATCAACTTTAAGGCAATGTTTGTTTTGTTTACGTATGTGACTTTCCTTTCTCCGTGGATGCATTTCGTTAATGTTTTAATGAATGTTAAAGAATAGTGCACAAGTGAAATGAAGTCTTGGAGCAGCAAAGTACTTTAGATGGTGCAAGAAGTTCCGAGGAGAATTAAGATGCGAGATTTTAAAGAGAGCAATTTTTGTACTCCACCCTCATTCCACATAACAGACAGAATCGGACCGAACCTCATCGAGATAGATAAACATTTAAAAAATATACAATACAGGCAATACAAGTCATAAATGAAAATTTACATCCATGTATTCTTTATGAAAATACAGAGTATCGTTGCCCACAGGCACGCCCAGCCATCACTACTAAATGTGATAAAAAACACAAATTACAAGTACTTCGTTTTGTGTTACCAATTACAATAATTAATTCAAAATATAATATAATGAATGAAGTAAATAATAAATACATTAAAAATTTTCCTTAAGGTCTAGGGTAAAATTGAAACTAAAAAGAATTATAATTTGATAATAAAACTGATCTCAAGGTCTGCGTCAGTGACATGTGGATAAACTGGAAAATTTCTACTGTATGGTACAAACACTAAGCGTATAATAAGAGACCAGGGCATTAAATGAAACAAAAATAAATGAAATTCATCTTCCCTTTCATAGTTGGATTTGAAAAATTTAGCACATAATAATACGTACTTAAGCACAACTTGGGTACATAGAACAATACCCCATAGAACGACATCGAGCGATGGTACGACATTGTCACAGAACAAATACGAGGACTGCAGAAAGATATCGTACAAAATGAACATTTTTTGCAGGACATTAACAGAAATTCACTTCAAACCAGTCTCAAAAAATAAATTTATGTCCAAAGCAGTAACATCCAAAGTTGTAAGGAGAGTCCAAGAAGATTCAAATAAACTGTGTTTCAAATTATAAGAAAATGTAAAGCAAAATTATAGGTTAAGGATTAAAGAAGTTTAAAGACATATCTATAATTTCCTAAAGTATTTACTAAGCTAAATAGAAATATATAATTGATCATGCATAAATTGCTTACTTATTCACCTATGATTAATTTAATAGTAAAATGCCCACACCTGCAGAAAGTTTTTTGTCTTAGCACTAACTGTTGCAGAAAAATAAAAAATATTAGATAGAGAGACAGTTACAGAGCACTACTAACCTTCCAATGTCTTGAAGCTGCCCTATTTTGAATCCTTTCACTCAGGGCTTCATTTTCACTCTCATGCTCAGAAGGAGAATCTGGCCTAGAATCCCCAGGTCCTCCTCTCATAGCATCTACGGCAAAGCCTTTCACCTGAAAGTCATCACCAAGTTACTTTCACTCTCGTCAGAGATTCATTAGTTACAGGGGAAATGCAATGAAGTCAGTGGCCGATCCAGGGGTGAATGGGGGCTCATGGAGTCCAGAGGTTCCAAAGGGCATGTAACCCCGCCCAAAAAAGAAGAGAAAGCAATAGTAATAATTTAAAAAAGAGTTTGTTTCTTACTTTGAAAAAAATTCAGCATGCCCTTTGAATGTAACAAGACGAACTAATAGTACATTCTGTGTAAAATGACGACTTCATAGGACAAAAATATGACTTGCTTCACTTTTATAGATTTCCACTCCTATGAGAGATCCTAACTTTGCTTCAGTACATAGTCTATTGTACTGACACTACTAAACTTAAATAAAGTTGTCAGAATTGGAGTTACAATAAACTGCCTCCCGGTTCCCATTAGTTAGGGCTTGATTAACTTAATTAGCTTGAGATTGTTCTTAATGGAAGAGCAAGAACCACCCTGCTGCTCTGAACATTTTTCAGAAAATCTCAACCATTTAAGGTTTTCTACAAAATGAATGGCAGCAGTGCTAAGTCCCTCGCCAATTTCATAAGAGAGGTGCAATGTGCCGATGATTTGTTTTGCATTCAATGGATTTGAACATACAGTCTGCAATATTCCAAGTTACCTCATTAGTTAAGTCAATTACGACAGAAAAGAAGAAAGATCTACAAGATATTATTCTTTATTTGTCTAAGAAAGAGCATAAAAAACATTGAAGGTAGATATGAAAATGAAATTGGACTTAGCACCGTTTGCAAATTATGAATTTTTTTTGTTCTTTTCCACTTTAATTTTATAGATATGAAACTTCTACGACTAAGAGTTACCCTATGTTCCTATCTTTAAAGTTTCTTTAAATTAAGAAATAAAAATGTGTAATATAGACACCGACAGTGGCTGTGGTCTAGGGGTAGTCTTTGCTTCCAGGATACCGTTGCCGAGCGGTAGAGCGTGAAATGTCGATTCGATACCCTAAGTTCCCCGGCAACCCAACATCTCACCTTCCCAATTCCTTCTCCCAAGCCCAACAGTTAGATAGAAGAGCAGGCCTCGTGGCCTGAACCTCCTTTTGCCAAAAGGTATAAAATAAATAAATAGTTTTTTATAATAACTGTGTGTTAAGAAATTTTGCACTTTCCACCTTTCTACTGATAAGTTTCCAATTGATACCTTCCCAGTGGCATCATACACTTTCATGAAGTTTGACAAACAATACATATTAGTATCATGCAGAATAAACCATAAAAAATGTGTTTGTAAAAGAGTAATGATAATATATAAAAAGTATATTCAAAGCAGGATAAAAAGTAAATAAGGCAATCTGTTCTTGAGTTTATGGTAAATATTATGGTATAGAAATCAAATTCAGTTATCTGTTTAGATATCTCATCTCTCCCTTAGCGACACACATTCTTGGAAATTTTGTTCTCTGGTAAAAATTTCAAAAAATATAGTCTAGTCCACATCATTTCACAAAGTTTGATAAATATCAATTGAATAGCACAGACTTGCAAACCAGACAAACATTCAAACATCTTTCGTACCAATTTACATCAATATACAGGTCAAATAGTAAATGGAAAAAAATTGGGGAACAATTCCTGACGGGAGAAGGAACAAAGTTAATATCAGCAGATGTCCCTAAATAGAGTGTTGGTCCTAAATAAAGCACTTAGAACTAGTACATTATGCATTACATGTTATTAATTTACAGCACTACTTAACGCCAAAATAGAAGGCACTGATGTAAAACATTAGTCTCTGTGTTGCAGGTTGTGTGATTTTTTCTACGTCAGAACACAACTGTCAATTATTCAAACTAGCAGCAAACCGAGACGATCGAGCACGAGGAAGGAATAATGAACCATTTGACGCTGACATAGATGAAATTACACAATCTGCAACACAGAGACTATTGATGTTCATCAGTGCCATCTATGTTGGCAATAAATTAATTATATAATACAGTAAATTAATAGCAAATAATGTGTAATGCAATGCAGAAGTACTAAACAATTTATTGAGGACTAGCAATCTATCCCTGAACTTGAGTTGATCTGAATTTTTTAGTTCTTTATCCTGAAGCTTGTCCCCTTACTTAATAATTGTCCTATTGGGTGCCATTTTCAATACTCTTTCAATTAATCAGACTGGAATGGTGTTTTAGCAAAATGTTGCCCAAGAAATAATTATTGGATCACATTCACTTATCTTTAATGTGATATTTTGATTCTCATCAATAAATATACATTAATAAAAACTGCAAAAACTTATACAGAATATTTCTTTATTTACAAAAATATATTTGTATTACCTACTGTTACCATTATAAAATGGTTTCAAATTGTAATGTATGATGGGGTAATTCCAAATATATAGTCTATTTTCTCTCACCATACATGTCATGCAAAATATTAATTCTGTCAGAATCGATTGTGCAAAATAGTACCCGTCAATGTTTGATGGAAAATTTGGTGTACAATGTTCTAGAACTCACAGACCAAAAATATAAAGGCTGCAAGTTGGGCAGAACAGATCATAAATCATGTTAAGAAAAAGTGTTGTTATCAGCAAGAGAAAAGGAAATTAACTCACCTTGAATTCACAGGCAGTAGCAACAAGTGTATTAAGATCTGCTTCAGGAACATCCACCTGCCCGCGATACATGAAGCGAAGTAAAGCCTGCATTTCGCGAACACTCACTCCCTTCAATATCAGCACTGGATGCTTACAAGGAGTCTCTCTGAAGACAGCTTCAAAATACGGGCTGCAGGCTGACAATATAACCTGAGGATGAAAGGAACGATTTCTCTTAACTCTCCATTTTTTTAAACTGACAACAGTAATCTTCGCTACCCTAATACCACTGAGCCGGTAAAGCATGGGTTCAAACCCTGCATGACCGAACTAGGTTTCAGCAGCCATCACCTACTCCAGACAAATATCGGTTCAGTACCATAAATTTCCAGACAATCCAAAATCTCTCCTTCCCAATTCCCTTACCCAAGTCATGGTTAGGAAAAAGAGCAGATCAAATAGCACGAACCTCACCATAAGACGTAAAATAAAACTCGCGAGGGGTCTCAATACCTACAGGACCAAAATTGTGTCCATTTACCAAAAACCCACACCAGATTACCAATAGATTCTACACTGCTATATAAAAGAGAAATTGGAATTTTTATCAAATGAAAAACTTTCAGCACCTAGAAACAATACAGGTATCGCTCATAAATAACATCACATAATCTTTGAGGATACCTCTGCCCAAGCTCTGCTATGTCAAGTCACCCCTCCTTAATAACCAAATGACCAGCCCCGTCCCAACATTAAGAATGGAAAACAGGAATTAAAGGAGAAAATATAATCATTTAAATAATATATTATACTTAAGAGGATTACAAAGGTGGAAGGTGTTGCACGGAGAAAACAGTGTGTAAAATATTATAAGGCTTTTGCTTTCATTGTAAAAAAATGTGCCTCAATTGAGACAATTCTCAATACACGATTTACCAAATGAAATATAAGGCTTTCTAACCCCCGTCCCACCTCGTCACGAATCTTCATGTTTTGCCAATTCATGTACAATCCCACATATGATTGGAGGTAACTGTAAAGTACAATTACAATGTACATTGGTACCGATAAGTTAATTATGTTTTTCTATTATCATTATGAAAATAGCATTAAATTAGCATCGCAAGATTCTCAGGAAACGTTTTGCAAACAGTCATTCTTCATTTTCCTGGTTTCCAAATGGTATTACAAAAAACACATATTATAATCCATGTTCAAGTTCCTCACTTTTATCATGAATAGTTTGATTCATATTTGCTACATTAATAGAAATTCCCCATTTATTAGTAAGCTTTACACAACAGTCAGGCGAGTGAAGATTCTCATCTAGTGATTAACAAACAATTTTAATAGTTTTTCTTCTCTTGTAATTCATGAATATTAAACATACTTTGCTTTCTTGTTGCAATAACCCTGAAGAACAGTCCTTTCATTACCACAGATTGTGTATGCAAAATGTATAATCATTTTAAATACGGTGAAGAGAAAATCTAACTTTAGTATGTCGCACAAGAGTGTAGATGAGGCAGAACTTGGTAATATTTTGAACCTTCAGTGTTCCCTTATAACTAACACATTTTCAATAAATAGATATTAATGGGGATTCATGAATGACTTTTTATTTATGTTATGTTGAATGAAAATGGGAGATGGGACCGAGATTCGACCTCGAGACCTTGA